>CM023532.1:54112334-54298110 GCA_013350335.1 Chimonanthus salicifolius
ACTCTATCTAACTCTAACTCTAACTCTATAGATAGAGTTAGATAGATACTTGTAGAAACCCTCTATGTAGTTGTCTATCTAGGGCGATCGATCCACATCTTTCCCCATAGCCCTGGGGCTGTGTCTCGATCTCCTACGTGCGAAATCTGAGGGACTAGTTCCTATGGAGATTCCCCGTCGGTCTAATTCCACGACGGAGAGTCGGCGTGGCGTAAAGTGAAGATTGGGGGGAGTAGAGCGAAATCCCCTTCGTGGGTATTCCGAAGGTGTAACCTAGGCAACGAAAAAGGGGCCCGATACTTCAACTAGAGGAGCGACCAGTTGGTTCACCAAACCCCGACCCAGCGTCACACGTTCTCCAGGTCCGAAGGGATCCAGTGCCCTTATACCGACTCCTCCCGGAATTGCGTTATCGGAGCCGAGCCAGGAATGGCCGTTAGTGGACACCCACCACTTTTCACCGGTTAGAGAGGCCCTCTTTAATACATTAAGAAAAGATGTTCACAGGGGCCAGAAAGACTCGGTCATAGGAACTTAGACCACCTACGCGCTGGTAAACGAAAACCACCTCGACCGGATCCACCGAACGAATCAGGCCGCCCCTTGAAAGAATTCACACGCCCAAAGGGCCACCAGCTTTCCCAAAAAAAGGGGAGATCTGCTGCTTACTGCTCACGGAAACATCCGACCTATACTATAGTCAAGTCGTCCGCGTATCTTTCTGATCTCCTTCTATTCATCAGATTTTTGGCTTTGCCCAACAGTGGTTGATGGTGTTGGCTAAAAAAGGGGGAGAGAGGAGAGCCCCCTATCTATAAAGGTACGCTCACTTCTGCATTTTTGTTTAGGTTCTCTCCGTTTCGTGCGTGAATGGCGGTTCTCAGACGAGGGAATCGTTCCTCTCGTCGCGGATTAGAATGCTTCTATCGATGGAGGTTTCACGTCTGCGCATAGAATCTTTTGCCTTTCCATTCCGTTCTTACCAACTCATGGGCAGTTGGGTCGGAATCCGTGTGATGGTTCGAGAGTGGTTTCATTATTCTATTCTTCGCATCCATCTTCGGCCTTGTGTTACCCGCGGGACTGAGTGTTTGGTCGAGTCTGGTAAAATGCCCGCCCGTCGCATTAGTTTCAATTTATATGTTACCTTTCATAGTGAAGTAGCCTCTTTTTGATGCAAGTCTGAGTGGGTGCGTTATTCTATCTATAGTTGTCTTTCTTTGTCTATAGCTCGGGTCAGTCCCCCAGGGTCTGCTTTGATTTTCTCGAACAGGTCCGCGGACTCTCGTGCGAGCCATGCAACGTTCCCAGGCAGGAACTGCTCTCCCTCTTGAGTTCCTCCCAGGCGTTGATCTCGCAACGGCCCTCCAGCACGTCCTCATATCGCGTCCGCCACCACAGCTTCGCATCCCCTGAGAGATACATTGTTGCCATTGTCACTTGGTCGTCCTCAGGGGCACGAACAGCCAACAAGTACTGTGGAATGTCCAAGAGGATGAGAAAGTCACTTCCTTGGCATTTCGGATCCCGTTGAATGTGGTTCCGGGACTCGAATGCGTCTGGAGTCGCCAGGTGAGACATTCGGTTCACGAACCGGAGACCTATCTCCACAGCAAGCTCCTCAATTTGACCCGGTCCGTCACGCTTTGGACATCGCCACCGAGATCGTTGAGGCCCCATGAAGACGGCTCTCCTTCACTGGGAAGATCACCGCGATCACTGAGTCTGGTGACCAACGATTCCAGATTATCCAGCCTTTCTGCCATAGTCTCCACTTGTCCGCCCAAATGGTCGACCTTGCCATCAAGTTGGGTCACTCGATCCTGTTTCCTTAGCAACAGCCGCCGCAGACAGCGCTCCACTGCTATCGTCAAGCTTGGACATGGTGCAACAAGAAGAGAATTAGCAGAAATCGAAAGGGGATTTACCCAAAACTCCGCTCTGATACCAACTGTCACGCGCACGGGTAGAGAGTCTGCCCGAGTCGTGCGGCCCCAGGTGACGCCTACTGTAGTGTAGCACCTGGGTTCAGCCTTCTCCTTGCCGAGTTTCGCTTCTGATCTCTCTCTGAGTGTCTAGTTCGTTACCTTCTACTACCGATCTTCTTCTCCTGCTGCTCGCTTCGCTTGTTTCGTTGAGCTCGCTTTCTTTCGTTAGCTTCCTTTCTTGGTTGAATATTTTTGAATATGAACAGCAGCCAAAGACAACTAAATGAGAGTCATCAGGGATGCTTCCAGAAAGAACTTTGACGGTATGCGATCGATCAAGTATGTTGCGGTCAACACAGCTTCTGCCCAAACGAGATTCATCCCAAACATCATAGCTCTAACCGTTTCCAATAAGTATCTATTTTTCCTCTCTGCTATTCTAGGAGTATACGCACAAGATCACTGATGAACAGTGCCTCTGGAAATAATATATTGAGAGAATTCCGTATGTATTCTCCTCCAGAATCAGATCGTCAAATTCTTTTTTTTTTTTTTAGAAGTCAAGAGGCGACCCGCCGGCCCCCCCCGAAGGAACCGAACATCCACGATATCTCTCAAGGCGCTACGCCCTCCGACCCCTAAAGGTCGAGGGCTTTGACGCGACCTCACTAAGTCGTAAGCCTTAGGACTAGCCCCGTCCTTGTCCAATTTTTGGATTTTACAAGTACGATGGACTGTGGTCGGCACGACAGGAGGCTTGAGGAGAATCTCGAGAGGATTATGTTGATCCAAAGCGACGGTGTAGTACCATACCAAGACCAATAGCGAAGAACTAATAGCATCCATTCAGATAACAACCAGCGCTCAGCTAATCTGACATCCATGCTTCGCCAAGAGGAAAGAAGAGATAAGATTTGCTAAAAGTGCCAGAGTTATATGCAATTGGAAGTGATTTGTAGACCAATCCTACCATCACTACGAGGTGGGGAACTCTTCTACTTTAAGAAAACCGATTCCGTAGGGATACCTTGCCGAAGGCAGCAAGCACCATTCACTTGCCGAAGCCTGTCAAGTGTAGCCTTCTACACTTGACTCCACAGGGCGCATGCAATAAAACGACCGACCGA
Source organism: Chimonanthus salicifolius (assembly GCA_013350335.1). Lineage (NCBI taxonomy): Eukaryota > Viridiplantae > Streptophyta > Magnoliopsida > Laurales > Calycanthaceae > Chimonanthus > Chimonanthus salicifolius. The sequence goes on from CM023532.1 coordinate 54,115,390, forward strand.
CCACAATGGTTTTGTGAATCAAACCCAGCTGGTGATTCAAGCCAAGAGGACAGTACTCCGTTCGGTAAAACCCCAACAGAAATCCCTCTCTGTAAGCTCGATAGTGTTCTTTAAATGCGCTTGCCTCGCTTCTTTGCTCGCTGCCCTAAAGGACTTACTGAAATTGGATGGAGGCAAGTTCTTTATTTGAAGTACACCTTCGGGAAAGATCTCGAGATAGATTCGATATTTCAGGTACTCGGTCTAATCTGTCTATCCTCCCTCGCCCTTGCTTAGTTCACTTCAAAAGCTTCGTGACTCCGCTCGTTCCTCGCTCGCGACGTCGCTCATTACGTTCTCTAAGCTCGGATTCAATCAAGGAATGCAACTCACCCCAACCCGACTTATTTACGAGAATTCGCTCAGTTACAAAGAACAAAGAAACAAACACACTACTTTCACTGCCATCGAAAAGATAACATAAGACACCTAGTCCAAAACCCACCAATACCTGAACAACCACTCCAAGAGACTATAAAACCATCGGGACTTTACGATCCACTCATACCTGTAGGCAGATAAGGCAATAGAGCATACACCCTACTTGGCGGGGGTGAGCAATTAGCCTTACTGACCAAAAGCCAAAAGGGACAAGCCTATCTCCGAACCCAGAATAGATGTGACGTACCAGACATATGGTCAGTAGCCCTTGAGTCGATCACCTAGGGACTAGAGGAAGAAGCATGGGATACATGATAGGCCGAAGTGGAAGTTGATGTACCTCACTAAGCTAAGGAGGTAGCTCGAGTGGAAGACTATGTATCGGGTGAGACTTTTATTCAATCATTAAAAAAAATTGCAAGTCTTATGTAACATAAGGGATTGTGAGGGAGGAACTTGATAGAATTTAGATTTGATTTATCTCATTATCTTGTTATTTGAATTTATCTTATCTTAGAATTTTATCTTTATCTTAATGCATTTGATTTGGTTATAAATAAAATTCTTAATTGAAAAACTCAAAACACTAAAATTCAAGGAACACTTGAACTAGGTGTATAAGAACTAGTTGTTTGTTATTGTGCTAGATGATATGGTATGACCATACTTGGGAAACATTGGTGTGATTTCTTAGTAATTTTGCTCTAAATGGTGAAGCTATAATTAACGAAGTTACAAATAACATGCTAAATTAAAGAAATTAGAAGAAATACAATTGATTTCTCTAACTTTCTCATCAGTTAGTGAAACAAGCCAGATGAATCAAAAGCTAGATCGAATCTATTAGTGGCAATGTTCCCATTATGATCTTATAAAGAAGAATTGTAAGATTCTTTGAAGTCTATGGTAGAAAAGTGAAGATGATGAGGATATGACTACCATAGCATTAAGTGGTAAGGTTGACATACCTACAGCTAGTAGGTGGTAAGGATTGACTACTATGGATGTCTCTATATAGAGTGTCAACATCATGGGTGATCAATACAGCCTACTTCTAGAAAATATTGTTTTACAACAATCGAATCAAGATAATTTAGTGTTGTGAAGACGGGTAACAGGAGTTACTCAAGTATTTTTGGTATAGGTGATGCATGTACTGAAATCAATGTAAGTCTTATATTGATATAGTTTGTATTTGGTGTGTGGATAGGAAGGTTTGCATGTATCTCAAGAATTAGTCGTCTGAAAAATTCAGATTTGACGTGTAGATACCATAGTCTTAGAAAAGAGAGTTATATATTGATGTTGAAGAATATGAGGAATGCTTTTGATCTTCTAACTTAATCCAATATTTGGGCAACCTCTGAAAGAAACTTAGATAATTGGGATAATTGGGCAACTTCTGGCCCAATATAGCTAGCTTATGTGATCAAAGATTTTAATCACGGATAACATATCCCATAGTAGTCAGTGCATGTTGAACTTTTAGAATGTTGAGATCCAACTATGGGGTCAATTCAGTTATGTCAAATGCATATTTCTTTTTACTAATTCTACTAAATTATGATCATTTAGTTTTTAGGTATTTTTAATTTATTGATTATTTGAGAGAGTAAGAAAAATTATTCATAAATACTAGAAACGACCTATTTTGATGTGATGTGTCAAAATAATTAGGGGTGTCTCTCCTTATGAATTAAGGAGACACCTGAATTTTATTATATAGAGAAAGGAGATTACATATATAGAAAGAGAATCAAATAAAAGAGGAAAATACAATATTAGGAAAATTTAGTGAAGGTAGCCGAAACAACATTGGGAGGGTTTTTCTTTTTTACGAGAATCAATAAATTGAGAGAGGGTTATTAAATGGTATATTCCTCCCTCGGCTGATTTTGCTGCAACCAAAAGAGGGAGAGAGATGCTAAGGAAGATGGGTTCTCTCTCTCACCAACGAAAACCCAAAAAAAAAATTTAGATAATTGGAGTTGTCTCCCCTTGTAAATTAAAGAGAGACCTGGATTTTATTATATAAAGAAAGGAGATTACATATATAGAAAGAGAATCAAATAATAGAGGAAAATACAATATTACGAAAATCCTAAGTAAACTCTTAAATAGATTCTAAATAAATCTAATTATAATCTTTAACATGATGCAACTTGAGTTGGTGTAAAATTTACCCGAAGAAATAAATTTTAAAATCCCTGCATGTGCCACTTACTCGAGCAGCATGGTTTCTATTGGTGCTGTATACTATATATCAGACCTTTGCAGCATGGGCTACAATGATTCAAGCGTACTATTTTCAAGATGTCCCATATCGAATAGTATTAGAACCTAATAATTATACAAAATGTAAATGATCTTTTAAATATAATTAATTTTTAATTTTAATTTGTAAAATTTCTAACAATTTAATATAAATTTATAAAATAAGCATTTTAAATGAAACTTTTATTTCTAATAAAAATTGACATAGCGATTAGAGACAAACTTTAATATTTTGAGTAATCTAAAACTCCCTTCGATCTTATACAATTGGTAAAGCATAACTACATCGGTGGCAATTGTTACGGTAAATGGCTGTGTTTCTTTGTCATGCACCATAACTATTAAGTGCAATACAAGGGATAGTTGTTGTGATAACAAGGATTATTTGTAAATAGGATTGCATTTAAGTTCGGTCCAAATTTTAAAAATTTTAAATTGTAGGTCTACATTTGACCCGTAGATCCATTTCTCTCTTATATCCACTTACTCTGTGAATTTCACTCATGTTTTAGCACCAATATAATTTTAAAAGTTCATTGATTTAACTTGATGAATTTACTCTTAGATAAATATGAAATTTCGAAAGCCTTAAAAATATAACTTCTCTTGTTCAAGTAATGACCTTTTAAAATATGTGTACCTACTTGACGTATACTTGTTTCGCCTACTCCAGATTGATGAGATAAGTGGCTAGATGATGATGATAATGATGATGATTGACACAATATTTATTTGAGAGGAATCACTATTAGTTGTTGTCAATAGGGATAGTTGTTAATCGGAATGCGAGGGTTTCAGGTTGTGTTGGGGCTGGGCTTCCAGCTCGAAAGACTATCCTGATAGGTGGAGTGACTCAGTTCCATATAAGTCCTTACTTTCCCCTCTGCACAATTGATGTGGGACTCTCATTCGCACCCCAACAATTCTCTCTTGTATAAGGCTCTCTGATGGATGGAATGTCCCCAACCATCCCATTCAACTAGGGGATATCTGAGTCCACATGCGTTGGACTAGAGTACTTTCCATTTCCACTAATAGGTTGTATCACTTTGAGTGAGATGCAAGTGAGATGCGATCAGGTGCCTGTCTCTAAAGCCTATACTTAAGGGGGTTGTATGTGTGACTTTTACTTTTAGCAAGATAAGATGCTTTACAGATGCTTTACTTGCATATTGAGTAGGCAAATTCAGTGCTGTTCTGGTGGAGGCTCCAGCAATCAGATAAAGATCGATTGGCTTGATCCTAAAGGCCAAGTATTATTTGTTTCATTATATCAACAAAGTTTACTGTTTGTCTTCACCATCGATTTGGAGATGAATATCGGATAATTTGGATGTTCTATCATAGGCCAATTCAAACAGAGCCCGATTAATGAATGATTAGGTTCTATTATTTGTAGGTCAAAACTTTTCGATATAGTTTGAATGGGGAGAACTTAAAATAGAAAATGTCTCATTATTTTCATGAAGATCGTTCATTTAAATGATAAAATGTCTTTTGAGATTGAAAATTCGTTTAAATCCAATAGGTGGATTCAATTGAAAAATCAAATTCTAATAACTTGATCTTTTAACACTTAAAGTACCAAAATGCCTTTAAAAAGAAAAAAAAAAACACATAATGAAATTTACATTAATATCAAGTAGTTAGAATTTGATTTTTCAACATAAATTTAATTTTAAATACAAGTGTGCCATCATAAGAACTCTTCTCACTTCTCCTTGTCCAAACCTAGCCTTTAGACCTTCATTACGGTCGGTTGAGCACTTAATTTACATTCTTTATTTTCAAATTAACACAAAAAAAAAAAAAAAATGAAACTGCAGAATTTCTTTGACTCCAAAGGAACGGCTTCTGTAGGCCTTAAAATTTTTATTCCTCTCACTTGCCATGTGCATTGGAGAACAGCTCAAGAAATCTTCAAACACTCGTTGAAAGTTGAAGACTTGAAACCTTCCCTTACTCTTAGGCCTTTTATGATTCTTACACAACACATGGAAGCCCCCACGTGCATTCTCATTGAAAACTGTAGCCCCTCCACACTATCTATATAAGGAGATGTGGGAAAGGCATTAGAACATCAATCCTTTCCATTTATTAGCCTTTGATCATCATAACAAGAGCCGTGAAAATGGCTTCAATGGCAACAAAATTGGTGAGTATTGGTCTTCTGATAATGGTTATAGCAGAAGTTGGCTTGGCTCGTGAGTACTACGCTAAGTGCAAAGTGAAGAAATACAAAAGCTGCTATAAGATTTGGCAAACTTGCCCCAAGTCTTGTCCCAACTATTGCGAGGTCGACTGTGTCACTTGCAAGCCTGTCTGCAGTGAGTCCCCATCATAATATTATCAGTATTTATGATTTTATTTTGTCATAACAAATCATCAATATCATATTAATCACATAATGAAAATAAAAACTCACCAATGATTTGTCATTTAAAACTCATGCTCATGTCTAGGTGGTTTACTGAGTGATCGAGTTATGTCAAACTCGATTTGGATGATTTTTCATTGGTTTACTGAGTGACTGAGGGACCGAGTCATGTCAAACTCATTTTGGATGATTTTTCATTGATTTTTGTTGACCATCCACGCTTTATGGTGTGACAATTGATAGGTAACTCAAATTTCCATTTGCAGCATAAAACACATTTAGATTGATCTTATTGTGCATCAAAGAGTCTTAGCTCCAAATGATTTTACCTTTTCCGCTGAAAGTTTCAAGGTCATAAGAAAGTGCAGCTGTGTTATGTGGCTCAACGTGGAAACTTGAAAACTACTTTGACGTGCATTGGGCACACGGAGCGCGCTCCGATTCCATATAACACTTGAGTCCACCCTCTTCTCAACAGTTAGAGAAAGTCCTTGAACTTAACATAGTGTACTAACACTAGAATTGCAAAAAAGATTATCCAATAGTCAATCTTAAATACAAAGGAGCAAGTCTGGAGAGGTTTCCGAAATTCAGAAAAGTGATCCAATCATGAATCAAACAGGAAAACATTTTAGTTTGATCCACTACCACCAATTCAAATGGAATAAGAAGAAGAAATTTTCTCATAGAACCATCATTTTATTTATAGTTTTAGTGTAATATTTCTAAGGAACTCATGCATGGAACATGGGTTTTTTTATTTATTTCTGCAGAGTGTGACAGACCAGGTGCAGTGTGCCAAGATCCTCGATTCATCGGCGGTGATGGCATCACCTTCTATTTCCATGGCCAGAAGGAGCGTGATTTCTGCCTTGTCTCCGACTCCAACCTCCACATCAATGCTCATTTCATTGGAAAGCGGAACCCGACCATGAAAAGGGACTTCACATGGGTCCAGTCCATTGGTATTCTCTTCGACAATCACCGTCTCGTTCTTGGGGTACAAAAGACCGCAACATGGGATGACTCCGTCGATCGTCTCTACGTCACCGTCGACGGTGAACCCATCTTCCTCCAAACAGAGGAAGGTGCAAAATGGCAATCAAACATGGTGCCAATCGTAACAATCACTCGATCTCGTGGCACTAATGGGATCATTGTCGAAGCCGATGGGCTTTTCAAGATCACTGCCAATGCAGTTCCCATAACTGAGGAAGAATCTAGGGTACATGGTTATGACTTGACTAAAGATGATTGCCTTGCCCATTTGGATCTTGGATTCAAATTCTATTCTCTATCAAGCAATGTTCATGGCGTATTGGGTCAGACATACAGGAATGACTATGTTAGTAATGTAAAGATGTCCGCGGAGATGCCAATCATGGGTGGTGACCGTAACTTCGTCTCTTCAGGTCTTTTTGCTACAGATTGTGAAGTCTCTCGTTTTGGAAATGGGAGGATTGCAGCTGATGCTTCTGCATATGCCGATTTACACTGCAACAGCGGCATGAGCGGCCGTGGAATTGTGTGCAAGAAGTAAGATATTGGTCCGAACTAATTTCTCTACAACTCTCATGCCTGCTCAGCTGATTGAATAAGGAATTTGGACTTTGTTGCCTATTTGAAGTCAAGACACCAAGAATAAAATGACTTGTTTCCACTTTATTTTTTTTCTTTGAAGATACTTGTTGCAATTGCTAGTGTTAAGTGTGGACCAATTCGTGACCATGTATTTCATGTTCTCTTTTTTACTTTGAGTAAGAACTTAGAAGTTTGAGTTTATCATCTTTAAGTTGAGTAATTTTCTGGATTTTTAAATTTTAAAATAAGACTCAGTATTGTTTCTGTTAATTTTAAATAAGACTTAGAACTAACTTAAGTTTATTTCTTCGTATTATTAATATAATTTTATTGATGGACGGTAGTGTTAAACTCAAATCTCTAACATAACCCAAATAGAAATCAAAGCAATAGAGTTTTGATAAACCATTTTGGCTCATTAATAAATAGATAAATGCAACCCGAAGTAGGGCTTTGATTAGGATTTTACAAAACATGGCATGATAATTAAGTCTGAACTTAAGTTGATCTAATAATTTAGAAGCAACTTGAAATTTGTTGAAGAGCGGGCATGAAGTTTCCACATGCAGATATAGGGTCAAGTTGCAAATGAGGACGGGTGTGAAAGTGACAAAAGTCCCATATTGTGTTTTAAATTTAACTCGTAAGCGCACGAATTACTTAATAGTGTACTGAATGAGTGCGAGGTCGTACCCAAGGGAAATTAACAAAATATATGTATAGAAATAAAAATGGTACCATTAAATTAACGTTATTTAAGAAAATAAAATTTTGGGATTTAAGCATGATAAATTTTCTAAAACATGGAATTATAATCTTAACTTAGCAAAATTCTAGATTTAGATATCCAATATTTATTAATTATCTAACTTTGGAATTTAACATAATATGAGATCTAATTTTATCATACAAACCATTGATTATAAAATTGATTAAAATGGTGGAGTGAATTTAAATAACCTCAATCTAATTTAAAATGCAAAGGTAGGAAGCAAATAAAATATTTCTAACCTAGTTCCATCATTTCAAGGATTTTTTATGAATAAATAAAAGAATAAAATTAAAACAATAATAATGAATTATTTACATAGGTTACAATGGAATTGAGACAAGTATCTAAGGCGGCATGTTATCCCATTTAAAAATAAAATCATGGCCTAGACTATAAATCCTCTAAAATTATTAAATATAAATTCAAGTTTAGCATTTATTAAAATTCTAATTAGAAAAATTACGATGTCCATTAAATTAGAATTTTTCAATTCAAGCCTTAGACTTGAGCAGGATTTACACTTGTGTTTTCCAAATCTAAAATAACTGTTCTTAAAAAGAACCTTAGACTGGAAAAGTCGAGTCCCACCAATCCTAACTTGGTTCTACTTTTCCTTGAAAAATTATTAAAATAACTTTTTTCATAACATTAATAAGAAGAATTAAAATAAAATTAAAATCATCATCATATCATATCAAATAATTTGGAAGACCATACATCTAATAAAGCTACCATGAATTTCATTTAAAAATTAGAATATAATAAAATACAATTCTTTGGAACTTAATATATAAAAATAAAATAAATGACTTACAAGAAATCAAATATTTTTCTCTATCCTTTAGTCGTCCAAATTTAGCCCATTCAATGCCTTGCTCGGTTCAATCTTTCATTGTGCATAGAAGGCTCAATTTATAGAGGTGAGAAGACGTGAAATAAGGTAAGGAGGGACCCACAAAATTTCAGCCGAATCTGGACATCAACTCCCTTTTTTTTCTCTTTTCTATTCTACACGGTAACTTCCATTTTGTTTGACAGCAATCGGCCAGCACATGCTTCTCTTTCTCCATTCCAAACTTAGCCCTCCCTCTTTATCTCTTTCCATCTTACACAGCAGCTTCCTGATTTCTCTAACTTCTTCAATCGGCTATCCACCATCTTCCTTTTATGGAATAATGGGTGGATAGAGAAGAATCGGCCAGTTCATATAGATTTTCTCTCTTCTCTACTGAGTCACAAGGATTTGGTTGAAAACCCTCTACTCTTTCATGGGTTTGCAAATGGGCATTGACTTTCAACATGGAACAATGGGTCCATTGAAGATTTTGTAAAATTAACCAGCTTTGAAAAAAGGTATTATTTTAATTCAAATTCTCATAATGGATTTGAATTAAAATAATTTACAATGAATTCCAAAATTAGGTGGTAAAATTACAAACTTTCCAAATTTGACATTGTGGCCCACTTTCTCCAATTTTTAGTCCAATTTCTTGTATTTTCCAGAATATTATGCAAAACTCAAAAACATATTAAACATATCTAATATTTACAAAATAAATACTAATTAACATAATATTAAAGGGTAAAAAGTAATTTTCCAGTGTTCATCAAATACCCCCAAACTTAGATTTTGTTAGTGGGTGCCCATATAGACACCGATGCTTTCTGTCAGCAGACACCGAATTTTAGATTTTAGGTGAAAATTACCATTCTGCCCTTCACGCATGAAGGAATCGATCGGTTGATTCTCTAACGGGTGAAAGAAAACACTAAAACCGATCGATCGCATGATGCAGCGATTGATCCGTTTTCAAATGAAAAAGTCAGCAGCGTAACAGATCGATCGCACGATCGTGCGATCGATCTGTTTAAAAATAATTATATTATTTAAATAATAAAATTTCCTTTAAAACTTTACACTTATTTTTTAAGCACTGTGTATTTCCAAAATTTCTCAAATTGAATATCTAGACTAATTAAAATAATCTGATAAAAATACCTTAAGACTTCAAGGTCTTTTGACACTCCTAAATATTTAAAACACAGTATTTTACAAATAAGGGTATCCCTAGGGTATGTCAAAAATACATTTAGGAGTGTTAAAAGACCTTGAAGTCTTAAAGTATTTTTATCAGGTTATCGTAATTAGTCCGGATATTTAATTTGAGAAATTTTAAAAATACACAGTGCTTAAAAAATAATGTTAAAGTTTTATCTTTCCTTTAAAACTTTACACTTGTTTTTTAAGCATTGTGTGTTTTTAAAATTTCTCAAATTTAATATCTGGACTAATTAAAATAATCTGATAAAAATACCTTAAGACTTCAAGGTCTTTTGACACTCCTAAATATTTAAAACACAGTATTTTACAAATAAAGGTATCCTAGGGTATGTCAAAAACACATTTAGGAGTGTTAAAAGACCTTGAAATCTTAAAGTATTTTTATCAGGTTATCGTAATTAGTCCGGATATTGAATTTCAGAAATTTTGAAAATACACAGTGCCTAAGAAATAACTTTAAAGTTTTATCTTTCCTTTAAAACTTTAAAGTTATTTCTTAGGCACTGTGTATTTTCAAAATTTCTGAAATTCAATATCCGGACTAATTACGATAACCTGATAAAAATACTTTAAGACTTTAAGGTCTTTTAACACTCTTAAATGTGTTTTTGACATACCCTAGGATACCCTTATTTGTAAAATACTGTGTTTTAAATATTTAGGAGTGTCAAAAGACCTTGAAGTCTTAAGGTATTTTTATCAGATTATTTTAATTAGTCCAGATATTAAATTTGAGAAATTTTGAAAACACACAATGCTTAAAAAACAAGTGTAAAGTTTTAAAGGAAAGATAAAACTTTAACATTATTTTTTAAGCACTGTGTATTTTTAAAATTTCTCAAATTAAATATCCGGACTAATTACGATAACCTGATAAAAATACTTTAAGACTTTAAGGTCTTTTAACACTCCTAAATGTATTTTTGACATACCCTAGGGATACCCTTATTTGTAAAATACTGTGTTTTAAATATTTAGGAGTGTCAAAAGACCTTGAAGTCTTAAGGTATTTTTATCAGATTATTTTAATTAGTCTAGATATTCAATTTGAGAAATTTTGGAAATACACAGTGCTTAAAAAATAAGTGTAAATTTTTAAAGGAAATTTTATTATTTAAATAATATAATTATTTTTAAACAGATCGATCGCACGATCGTGCGATCGATCTGTTACGCTGCTGATTTTTCATTTGAAAACGGATCGATCGCTGCATCGTGCGATCGATCGGTTTTAGTGTTTTCTTTCACCCGTTCGGGAATCAACCGATCGATTCCTTCATGCGTGAAGGGCAGAATGGTAATTTTCACCTAAAATCTAAAATTCGGTGTCTGCTGACAGAAAGTATCGGTGTCTATATGGGCACCCTTGTTAGTCCTCGAACAAAACAAAAAAAACAAGTAACTGAAAATTAAAAGCCTAAATGATACCACTTTTGCTGGTACTCTCGATTGCATTTAGCGTATACAATAAGCCTTTAAACCCTAGCTCACCACTAGTGGACGAGTTGTAGTCTCATGAGGGCTTTCAGTGATGATACCCAAAAACATCGAATTTTTTTTTTTAGTAAAAACCACATAGACAAAAATCTAAATATCATACAACTCTAAAATTCATTTTACAAGGCTTATACTCGGAGTGTTGTGTGTGCTAGCCAAATATTAAGACAGTCTTATTTTTCCAAATACACACAAGTTTTGTAACCATCATTGGAAAATGCGCTTTGACTTCAAAACTTATCAGATATATCTCTCAGAAAGACTAACGCTCAAAGGTGGGTTTATTTTCTCTCAAGGTATATGTGAGCGGAGTTTACGTATTCAAATCAAAATTCTTACATATGTAATAAAAAAAGACGGCATAGATGAAGAAAATAATTAATCTCATGAATAGATGCCACTTACCTAAGAACGTTGAGTCAAACACCATTATTTTTCCTCCTCTATTCTCTACATGAAGTACCTTATTTAGACTTAGGATTAATAAGACTTCCTAATGAGACGAAACGTGGCTTAGGACCAGGTTATATAAAGAAGGGATAAAACGCTCTAAAAATTAACACTTTGATAAGAAAAGGTTGGAGGTCTTCATAATATGAGCGGAATATTTTTCCTCTAATATTTTCCTCTAATATTTTTCATTTTTAAAATATTTCTTTTTTGATTTTTCAAATCTTCTTTCCTTTTCTCTTTCAACATCCCTTTTTGATGTATGGGATGTTCTCATTTTTTTCTTTCTTTTTTACCATAAATTATTTTTTGTGAATCCTATCCCAAATTCTCCCATAACCTTTTTTCATATGAAGATAGGTCCTGGATATAAAATTTTGGCTCAAACTCCATGTCCGGAATTGGGTATGGTAGATATGGCTAGTCAGCAAAAGAGGCTATATTAGGCTCAACTGGGAACTATCAAGATGAAATGACCAAAATAGGTGGGCTTGAAGGCTCAAACGATAAAAAAATGTCTTATATCTTATCCTAAGCTTCATACGATGATTTCATTGTTTCAAATAAATTTGGAAAAATTTCAGGCATATTAACTCAAATTTGATGACGTTCTTGGTAATATGACTAAATCAAAGGATAATGAGATCTCACAACGACTCAATGCGCTTATTGGAGAAACATGAGTTTATTTATAACCCTTAGAAGGATAGAATGGCTCTAAAGCTCACTAGGTTTAAGTCTCCACTATTATTCCTCTGGTGATCACTTGATTTATGAATATTTTTTTTTTGGGACTAACATTAATATGGCTATGTACATGTATTTCTGAGCATAAATCTTATAAAAATCTTTCTGGAAAAAGTATAATATAAAGATTTTTATTTACGTCTTAATGCTAAAAATGTGACTCTTTTTACGTCAGATCATCAAGACGCATGCTTTTTTTAGACCTAAATTGACAGTCTTGTTAAGTACCAAGGAGTCTCAGCTTTTGCTTACTCTACTCTTAAAAGATTAAGTCTGTCTCTCTCTGTCTAAGAAAGCTATGACTCGTTTAACGTTAGATTGTCAAGACGTTTATAATCCCCTAAGCGAAAATCAATAGTTCTTTGGACACCAAGGAGTCTCAGTCTTTCCTGACTTACTCTACCTTTGACTAAATCCAAATAAATCTATTTATTTCCACTTATAGGTCTATGCTTTGTTGCTGTCACATAATGAACTCCTTGATCAAATATTATTCCATTAAAATTTCCACGTCCACATTTGCGACAGATTCCTAGCCTCTTATCTTTCCTCTTTACAGTTAGAGTGCTTCGACCACAAAGTGGTCTGGGTTGCTCTTCTTGGATTTCCAGCTTCCTCACCCTATAGCTAAGGAAATGATTTTCCTACACAAGTCTGGGGGAACTTGTGTTCTAGAGAGAGATAATGTGAAGAAAAACTCGACCGTCTACGTACATGACTCCTATCCAGTTCTTTAACGTCTGCTGGTCACAAAGACAAAAAATGATGGATGCTAATTTTTTTAATTTTTTTAGATGGATGATAAATGACCTTACTACCCCCAAACTTAAATTAAACATTGTCCGCAATGTTCCTTAATCTACATAGGCCAGGTGTAAAAAAAGAAATATTTTAGAAAACAAACAATCGGGGTTGAGACATACCGTGAACTGCATGAGGTGTGAAATTGACCAAATAAAGAAATCCTAAACTGACTCGATGAAAACCTATACTAAACACTGAAGACTCAGACATAGATAGATGAATAGGTGGGTTTGGCTAATAGAAAGGATGAAGATGGGTAGGTGAGTGAATGTGTATGAGTCCTCAAATCAGTCTTGGTATACAGGATCGGCTATCGCGACCTCGTTCTCTTCTTCAGGAATGGGGAACTCTAACAATGGCTTTGATCGTTGCCCATTAACCTTGAACGCACGACCACTCGTAGGATGCCTGATCTGTACTGCCCCATGTGGAAATACTGATGAAACAATTAATGGACCTGTCCATTTGGACCTTAACTTCCTAGGAAAAAGTTGCAACCTTGAATCGTACAACAAGACCTTCTGACCAACTGTAAAAGATTTTCTCAAGATGTGTTTATCATGAAACACTTTCATCCTATCTTTGTACCTTTTGGCCGTGTCATAGGCTTCATTTCGTAATTCCTCCAGCTCAACCAGCTGAAGTTTCTAATGTTGTCCTGCAGAGTCTAGAGCAAAATTGAAATATTTTATTACCCAATAGGCTTTGTGCTCTAGCTCGACCGGAAGATGACATGCCTTCCCATAAACCAGACGGTAGGGTGACATTTGTATAGGCGTCTTGAAAGCTGTACGGTACGCCCATAGTGTATCGATGAGTCTGGAAGACCAATCTTTTTGGGTTGGATTGACTGTCTTCTCGAGAATATGCTTAATCTCTTTATTCGAAATTTCCACTTCGCCACTTGTTTGCGGGTGATAGGGAATAGCCACCTTGTGCGTCACCCCATATGATTTTAACAAGTTGTCAAATGAGCGATTGCAAAAGTGTTTACTCCCATTGCTAATGATGGTTTGTGGAATTCCAAATCTAGAGAAAACATTTTCTTTAATGAAAAGGATGACAACCTTATGGTCGTTGGTTTTGCATGCCACTGCTTCGACCCACTTTGACACATAGTCGACCCCTACAAGGATATATAGATTGCCAAAAGAGTTAGGGAATGTCCGATGAAATTGATGCCCCAAACATCAAAAAGCTCAATGGTTAAGATGGGGTTTAAAGGCATCATATTTCTACAGGAGATACTACCCAATCTTTGACATCTATTATACGAGACGCAGAAAATATGGGTGTCTAGAAACATGGAGGGGTAATAAAATCCACACTCCAAGATTTTTGCAGTTGTCTTTCTAGTACTGAAATACCCTCCATAGGCCTGGTCATGGTAGAAACTTATGACACGTTGTTGCTCTTCTTCTGGTACACAACGACGAATGATTTGGTCCGCACAGTGTTTAAACAAATAAGGGTCTTCTCAGATAAAACTTTTGACCTATACCAGAAACTTAGATCTATCTTGCTTAGTCCAATGCGGGGGCATTTGACCAGTAACAAGATAGTTAACAATATCCGCAAACCATGGTTTTTGGGACATTGACATGAGTTACTCATCAGGGAAGGAGTTAGTGATAGGACGAGTGTCATCAGTGAATTCAGTTATCAATCTAGACAAGTGGTCTGCTACCACATTCTCCGAATCTTTCTTGTCTAGGATTTCAATATCAAACTCTTGTAGCAGCAAGATCCATCGGATCAGGCGAGACTTAGTATCTTTCTTAAGAAGGAGATACTTAAGTACTGCATGATCAGAATAGACAATGACCTTTGAACCCACTAAGTAGGATCGAAATTTGTCTAGTGCAAATACGATCGCCAACAACTCTTTTCCGTGGTGGAATAATCAAGCTGAGCGTCATTGAGAGTTTTGCTAGCATAGTAGATAACGTGAGGCAACCAATTTAATCTTTGTCCTAACACGGCTCCTACTGCATAATCGGAAGCATCGCACATAATTTCAAAGGGAATAGACCAATCAGGTGGCTGTATTATCGAGGTGGAGGTTAGAACGGTTTTCAATTTTTCAAAGGCTTGAATGCACTCATCATCAAAATCAAAACTAGCATCCTTGGTCAAGTGTTTACAGAGATGTTTAGAAATTTTACTGAAATTTTGATAAACCTTCTATAAAAACAGCATGGCCTAAGAATGACCTGATCTCTTTAACAGTTTGGGGTGTTGGTAAATTTGAGATCAGGTTGAGCTTCGCCTTTTCCACTTCGATGCCCTTTTCAGAGATAATGTGCCCTAGTACTATGTCATGCTTCACCATAAAGTGACATTTTTCCCAATTCAATACCAGGTTCTTTTCTTGGCACCTGATTAGCACAAGGCTCAGATAGTGCAGGCACTGGTCAAAAGTGGACCCAAACACAGAGAAGTCATCTATGAAGACTTCTAAGAAACGTTCGACCATATCGGAAAAAATGTTGATCATGCACCGTTGAAAAGTGGCTGGTGCATTGCACCATCCAAATGGCATACGACGATAAGCGAATGTACCAAAATGGACAGGTGAATGTGGTCTTCTCTTGATCCTCAGGAGCAACGTAGATCTGGTTACAACCTGAATAAGCATCAAGGAAACAATAGAATGCATGACCGCCTAAACGTTCAAGCATCTAATTGATGAATGGAAGAGGGAAGTGGTCCTTTCGAGTAACAGTATTCAGCTTACGGTAGTCAATGCAAACTCTCCAATCCGTTTGGATGTGGGTTGACACCAACTCATTATCCTGATTCTTGACTACTTTCACACTCGATTTCTTAGGTACAACCTGTATCGGACTCACCCATGCAATGTTAGAGATTGGGTAGATAATACCAGCCTCGAGGAGTTTTAAAATCTCAACTCTCACCACATCCTACATCGCCGGATTTAGTCATCTCTGTGATTCTCTAGATGTCTTGGAATTTTCTTTCAAGTGAATTTTGTGAATGACCGCAAGGGGGGCTAATTCCTTTGAGATTGGCAATGGACCATCTAATAGCTTCGCTATGATCTCTTAAAACAACGTGGAGTTTAGACTCTTGCTCAGAAGTTAAATCGGAAGCTATGATAACAGGTAAAGTGTCTGATGGTCCAAGATAAGAATATTTAAGTGTCTCAAGGAGTAACTTGAGCTCTAGCTTTGGTGGCTTCTCGACAGAGGGGATCGGAACAGATTGACTAACAAGGGAGAGGTTCGAATTTGGTGAGCCTTCGTACATATGGAGATGCGTCAAATATAGTGTTCACTTCTTGTTTACCATTTTCATTGAAGTCTGTGCTAAAAGTGGACAGAGTCTTCTCAAATGGGTCATCACAAATGAAGTGAAGGAAGGACTCTTGGACAGAACTCTGGATCATATTAACCTCGCATCGATCATCTGTGCAGAAAGGTTGTCGACATAGGCCAAACACATTGAGTTTTGTCGTCAGATCTTCGAACGACAACTTAAGTATACCATCTTGACAGTTGATAATAGCTTTTGCTGTGGCTAAGAATGGTCGTCCAAGAATAACCGGAATGTGCAACTTTCAGTCTGAACGGGTTGTGTATCCAGCACCAGAAAATCAACTGAAAGTAGAATTTGTCACCTTTCACCAGAATGTCTTCTATCACACCCCTCAGAATTTTTACGGAGCGGTCAGCTAACTATAGTGTGATAGGAGTGGGTTTTAGCTCTCCCAGGCCCAACTGCTAATAAACGGAGTATGGCAGTAGGCTGACTCTAGCTCGCAGATCTAATAAGGCCATATTAATTTTATATGTACTAGTGGTGTATGCAATGGTTGGGCACCCAGGATCCTTATGTTTAATCGAGAATGGTTGTTGGAGGAGAGTACTTACATTTTCTGCTAGAAATGCCTTTGTGGGAACATTAGCTCTCCGATTCGCCGTATAGAGGTCTTTGAGAAACTTAGCATATGAGGGTATATGATTGATGACATCAAGTAGAGGAATGTTAATATTGACTTATTTGAATACCTCTAGTATGTCACCATAAGGCACCTTTTGCTTGGTGATGAGCCTCTGAGGGTACGGATCCCTAGGTACGTATGATTTTCTAGCAGATGGATCCGGTGCGATTTGGACTGGGGATGGACTCGATGGGTCATCCTGATGCTTGGATTGACCAATGGTCTAGCCTTCCGGTTGTCTAGGCATTTTCACTTTATTGTCTACTTGTCTCCCGAATCTTAAGGTAATAATGGAGTTAGCGTCTTCTGGATTAGACGATGAAACCTCATTCTGGACCTTGGAGTTTGGAATAGGCTGACTAGGAAATCTACATTTCTCCCTATCTCCTATTGCGGTGGCTAATTGCCCAACCTGTGTTTCTAGCTTGTGCATAGCCTGCTAGGTAGATTGCATGAATTGTTGCAAGCGTATCCTCGAGAGAGGGCTTATGTTGTTGAGATGGACTGGATTGATAAGACTGATTTGACTGGGCTAGATGATTTTGAGATGGGTGGAATGGCTGGTTCTGAGGTGGTTGGTATAGATGGACCTTGATATGGTGGACCCTGATATTGAGGGGGTCCTTGACCTACTGGAGGTTGATTCTGACGCTAAGAAAAATTTGGATGATTTCGCCAATTAGGATTATATGTGGTAGAGAAAGGGGTTCCCTGCTGTTTTCCAAAATTATTGAGTGCATTGGCATGCTCGGTTGAACAATCAGCATTAGATCCGAAGGAAGGACAATTTTGTGCAGTGTGTCCTAGGTTAGAACGTACTGCGCTAAGCTCAGCATGAATTCCTAATGATGGGTCCATCGCCTGAGTCATCGCTAAGGCATCGATTTTCTTTTTTAAGTTCGTAATTGTAAGCTTAACGTCTAAACCTCCTCTCTTTAAGGTTTGTGCTGAATTCTCTCTTTTGGAGGAGTCCCATCGCTGAGAACTTTCTGCCAATGGTTCTAAGAAATTCCATCCAGTGATTGCAGTTAGCTTTAAAAATTCCCCACCCTTCATAGATTCGACCATTGTCCGGTTTGATATGGTTAAACCATCATAAAATAATTGCACGAGTCCCCCCGTTTCAAAGTCGTGGTCGGAGCATTTACTCAATGTATCTTTGAATCTTTCTCATGACTCACAGAATTGTTCACCCTTCTTCTGATTAAAGTTTGAAATTACTTTCTTGAGGGTGTTAGCTTTAGATACAAGGAAAAATTTATTAAAAAATTTGTTGGCCAACTGATCCTAAGTTGTGATGGAATTTGCATGTTGAGAATTTAGCCAAGATTTCATTTTTTTCTTTGAGAGAAAAAGGAAATAACCGAAAGTTTAATGGATTCATCATTGATGCCTTGAAGTTTGATGGTGGTGCAGATTTCTAAGAATTCTTTCAAATGTAGGTAAGGGTCTTCATGATCAAGTCCATAGAATGCAGGTAAAAGAAGTAACATGCTTGGTTTGAGTTCAAAGGCTACATTAGTTGCTGGAACAACTATGCCTGATGGTGTATTGGGTGTGACTTGCTGAAAAGTAGTCTTAGGAGGATTTTCTCTTCGACTCTTTCTCCTGCCATGTTAGGTGATGGTGGTGGAGATGAAGGTGGATTGTCTATGACTGAGCTAGACTGAGCTCCGGACGCAACGATCGGTAAATCGACTGAAACTGTAACTCGAACCAAACAATTGTTAGAGTCACGACACTAATAATTCATACACAGACACGATCATTCACGCTCAACAGAATTCACACAAGAAAATGCCTAAGTCTAAATTTGAATTACACTAATGCAATCAAATTTTTAATATAGCTAATAGGACCCTAAGAATTGTCTCTAGACTTGCTCCTACTTTTCTCTCCAAATAATGTAAGTCTCCGATGATTGTTTAACCTCAAGATGGCAAGGTAAGTTCTCAGGTAAGTGGGGGAGCACACAGCATCTCTTCCCAGCTTATCCTTAGATCATGCTCGACCTCATGTCTTGGTAACAAAACTTGCCTTAGACACCATTTTTGAAGATAAACTATTCATTGGTTATAAAAATTAATTTAGATCGAAAAGGTTCCTAATGAGCATGAAACCCTAAAACATAGTCTAATGGTTCCTTAGTTGATTTTATTAAGGAGATGCATGAACCAATTTTACTAATCTTATTTTTTTACATATTGTTAAAATGCAGTCCTAAATTACCACATGGCATTCAAGCAAATATGCAAATAATAATAAAATAATCTAAACTAATGCATGAATACTAACAACCTAGATGCATGGACATATTAGATGCAAGCAATAAGTAGAATAAAATAAATAAAGAACACCATAAATAAATCTATATGAATGCATGAGAGAAATAAAATCAAAAGAAAAGATTAGGCACTTACCTTAACCTATTATGCGTATTTTTAGAGATTTTTAAGCGCACAATTAAAATTCCTGCAAAATAGGCAATACAAGCCTTGGTGAAGATTCTAATTCAAAAAAAAAAAAAAATTGCATGATCCTACTCTAAATGCAACTGTCCTAAAGTTATAACTAGTGGAGGAAAACAATATTTGTAACCTAATTAAAATTTTTAAATCAAGTCAAGGCTATGAAAATTGGACTCCACCCCACTAAATCAAGACTTCGTTCACGAGATTTTTTTCCTTTTTTTTGAAATCATATTTAGAAACTTTCCAAAGTTAGATGAAATTCTAAATTTAGAAATTTTTTAAGTTTGGAAATTATCTAAATAAAACGTCTCCAAAATTAGATAATTTTCCAAAAATAAATTTTTCTAAGAATAGATCATTTTCTAAAAATAAATTATTTCTAAATTAAGACATATCTCCAGTATTAGAGAAGTTGCTAAAAAGGTAAACTATAATTTTAGAAAGTTTCTAAGAAATAGAAAATCCTAATTATATAGTTTTTAGATTTAGCAAATTCCAAATTTAAATTAATTCCATAATCATTAATATTTTTAAAAACTTCTAATTTAAGAAAACTGTTAAAATTAGAACTTCTAAAAATACAAATTTCTAATTTTAAAGAGTTGCCTAATTTAGAATCTTCTAAAAATAGCAATCTTTCTGAAATCACATAAATCTAATGGCACACAATTTATTTCGAGATTTCCCCAGCAATGGCGAAAAAAACTTGTTGTGCTTTAAATTTAACTTCGCAAGCGTACGAACCAATTAATAGTGTAGTGAAGGAGTGTGAGGTCGTACCTAAGGGAAATCAACAAAATATATGTACTGTAAATAAAAATTGTACCATTAAATTAACGTGATTTAAGAAAATAAATATTGGGATTTAAGCATGATAAATTTTCTAAAACATGGAGTTATAATCTTAACTTAGCAAAATTCTAGATTTAGATATCCAATATTTAGTTAATTATCTAACTTTGGAATTTAACAAAATATGAGATCTAATTTTATCATACAAACCATTGATTATAAAATTGATTAAAATGGTAGAGTGAATTTAAATAACCTCAATCTAATTTAAAATGCAAAGTTAGGAAACAAATAAAATATTTCTAACCTAGTTCCATCATTTCAAGGATTTTTTATGAATAAATAAAAGAATAAAATTAAACAATAATAATGAATTATTTACATAGTTTACGGAATTGAGACAAGTATCTAAGGCGGCTGTTATCCCATTTAAAAATAAAATCATGGCCTAGACTATGAAACCCTCTAAAATTATTAAATATAAATTCGACTTTAGCATTTATTGAAATTCTAATTAGAAAAATTACCACGTCCATTAAATTAGAAATTTTCAATTCAAGCCTTACGCTTGAACGGGATTTACACTCGCGTTTTCCAAATCTAAAATAAACTGTTCGTAAAAAGAACCTTAGATTGGAAAAGTCGAGTTCCACCGATCCTAATATTGGTTTTACTTTTCCTTGAAAAATTATTAAAATAACTATTTGCATAACATTAATAAGAAGAATTAAAATAAAATTAAACCATCATCATATCATATCAAATAATTTGGAAGACCATACATGTAATAAAGCTACCATGAATTTCATTTAAAAATTAGAATATAATAAAATGCAATTCTTTGGAACTTAATACATAAAAATAAAATAAATGACTTACAAGAAATCAAATATTTTTCTCTGTCCTTTAGCCGTCCAAATTCGGCCCCTTCAATGCCTTAGCTCGGTTCAATCTTTCATTGTGTAGAGCAGGCTTCAATTTATAGAGGTGAGAAGAGGTGAAATAAGGCAAGGAGGGACCCACAAAATTTCAGCCGAATCTGGATAGCAACTCCTTTTTTTTTTTTTTCTCTTTTCTATTCTATACGATAGCTTCCATTTTGTTTGACAACAGAATCGGCCAGCACATGCTTTTCTTTCTCCATTCCAAACTTTGCCCTCCCTCTTTATCTCTTTCCATCTTACACAGCAGCTTCCTGATTTCTCTGACTTCTTCAATCCACCATCCACCATCTTCCTATTTCCTTCTTTCTTTTATGGACTAATGGGTGGATAGAGAAGAATCGGCCAGCTGACATAGATTTTCTCTTCTCTGCTGAGTCACTAAGGATTTGGCCAAAAACCCTCTACTCTTTCATGGGTTTGCAAATGGGCATTGACTTTCAAGATAGAACAATGGGCTCATTGAAGATTTTGTAAAATTAACCACCTTTGAAAAAAGTTACTATTTTAATTCAAATTCTCATAATGAATTTGAATTAAAATAATTTACAATGAATTCCAAAATTAGGTGGTAAAATTACACACTTTTCAAATTTGACATTGTGGCCCACTTTCTCCAATTTTTATTCCAATTTCTTGTATTTTCCAGAATATTATGCAAAGCTCAAAAACATATTAAACATATCTAATATTTACAAAATAAAGACTAATTAACCTAATATTAAAGGGTAAAAAGGTACATTATGAGTGTTCATCATCCCACATATATTAATAAGAGAAACCAATAACTTCTTATAACACTTGAGGCACCTATTCTCTCAAAGGCTTTTTTTGAGAGTTAGTTCTACCTTGAAGAATATTATCAAGTCATGATTTTCTAACATGATATCAGGGCATGTTTCGCGTGTAGCCACAGAGTTTAGCTGTACATAAGGGTGGGCCTGAAGTTTCCACTTGCAGCCATAGGGTCAAGCTACAAATGAGGGCCGATGTGAAAGTGATAAAAAGTCCCACATTGGATAATTTGGGAAGCTGTAGTACTGTACCACCCATCAATCAACTTATGCCGTGTTGACAATTTAAGGGTAAATTTGTCATTACATAAATTTTAACAACTACCATATTGATTTATCAACTCATCTAGCATGTGATTCAACTGTGGAATAGGAAAGTTGTAGCGAATTGTGATTTTATTCATTGTGTTAGTGCCCCGGCTTGCCGAATCCCTTCTTTGTCAATTCCATGACTCGGGAAAAGCACTTGCTAGAAGATTTGAGGACTCAAGATTGATCCGAAGAATGAAGATCAAGTCCAAGATTCCAAGATCATCGGTGTATGGCTATCACACAGGTAAAATGGTCATAGATGATCTTAGGTGGAACCCATACCAATAGGTGGACCTTTCCTAGGCTTAGATGAACATATTGGTAATAATATATCAAGAACTGTCATTTGGGGTTTCTTTCTGGTAGAGTGTTTCGTGCCACCAACACATCGATATGGACAAACCGGCCCATCGGTGGCTACGACCCGCCGAACAAAATTAAGTTTGAGTTCTGGAACTTAGAACTTTGGGGTACACTCGGACCGACCCGTCGATGGAATAGACCCATTGAGAGTACCACGACCGACCCATTGGTGTACCGACATGTTGACCTGGGTTTGACTAGTCTCTGGACTTGAAACTCTGTCAGTATAGTTTTGCCCCATGACGAGACAGTCGACAAGAACGACATATCGATAATAAGACCGTCGACCCATAAGTAACTCGACCCGTCGGTGAAACCTGTTTCTGTACCATTGGAGTGTAATAAATGAACAACGGTCGAGTGGTTTAACGGTAATATTTAAGTTCACCAACCCATTGCTATGCTCGATTAGTCAGTAGTGAACAGTTACGAAAAACTAATTTTTCTTCTCTATAAATGTGAAACTATTTTCTTGTGTTGAGAGATCCTCGGAGAAAATATTTATGAGCCTTATCTACCACTCTCATCAGAGAAATTAATCGGCCAAGGAAGGATCCTCATCTCTCTAGTACACATCTTGGTGAATCATTCAAAACAACCAATCTTCATAGATTGAGTTTGAAAAGAGAGGCAAAGGAAAATCATCTAGGATAGACATTGGAGACCCCAACTTCATAGAGGCTTCCCATAGCTTGTGATTGCTCTACTCTCGGCAGCATCATCTTCTACTCACGAGATCACATTGGGAAGGAGACTTCAGAAGCACGCATATATCGAACTCGATCTACAAAGGCAAGTGCTTCAGTGTTTTTGATTTAATTCTTTTAAATCATCAAACTTGTGAAGTGGATTAAAGAGTGTGTACTCTTGAACCACCATAAAACGTAGAGGGTTTACTCTAAGCTAGGTGGTGGGTGAAATTCTCAACCAATTGGTAAGGAGGAATTCCTAATCTATTTAGTGTAGGTGTAATTCACCACTTAGTGAATTTGGGATAGCCCAAGGTTGGGTGAATCCAACAGTGGATGTAGGAGGGTTTACTTCGAACCACTATATATTGGTCTTGTCCTGTAACGTCCTACCCCTCCTACAGCCTAAACAGGTCATAACCCGTTTAACTGCAAATTGAATGGGGCGTGATCCAACGCAACAACATACTAACGGGTCTTACATCACCTATTTGTGGCTGGGGAGATAAGTATATATTGTTTTTTTTGAAGATTATAAATGAAATAAATAAAGCCATCAAA
Source organism: Chimonanthus salicifolius (assembly GCA_013350335.1). Classification (NCBI taxonomy): domain Eukaryota; kingdom Viridiplantae; phylum Streptophyta; class Magnoliopsida; order Laurales; family Calycanthaceae; genus Chimonanthus; species Chimonanthus salicifolius. Next base: position 54,139,261 of record CM023532.1, read on the forward strand.
TCTTCATGCCCAACTACATGTTGCACAAATCCTAATGTTATCCACAAAATAGTAAGAGGGACAACATCTACTATTAGTATCAAATCTAATCTCACAGATCTAGCTCATAACCCATCCACAAAAATAAAATAAAGCCATCTAATAAATATCAAAGTTATCAAATTATTCATATCAACTAATCAAGTCTCACAAACCTAAGGAATACCAAATAATTATGTCCATCCACATAATTCAACCCATGCTAAATACCAAAACATTCATCCATAACAGCTTCTAACTATCAACATTCTCCTCCTAAACCTAAATCCAGAGGGTTACCTACAATGTAAGGGGGTGTGAGCTCCAAGCCCAGTGAATGAATACAATAACATATATCTAACATGATATCTCCATTATTCTCACAACAAAAACGATATTAAAACATAATTAAATAAATATGCGTTTAATGTCCATGCATTATCCACGCAATGCAAAAATGCTCAATGCACATGCTCGCTGCATCATCCATCCACAACACTACCCACTGTATTTGGTGGTCTTCCCGCCGAAGCGAGGCGTACAATTTACCACAACGTAGTACTTCCCATATACAATGGGGCCTACACAACACAACCACCCACCAACCAATAGCAGTCTTCGTGATCTCTCATGGCCTAACAAACCAAACCTACCTCATGTGTGGTACTTCTCACTAAAAGCAGAGCCTCAAACTACCACAGTCAGTGGTCATCATGAAAGATCACGGCCAACACCTCCATACCCATCCCATGAATATGCTCAATGTCATGTCTACCATGCATTATCTGTATCATCATGCCAGATGTGTCATCATGCCATGAATCTAAACATTATCCACATACTCTAAACGGTGATATACGATCTCAATTATTGTAAGTATCATATACATGTTCCAAGATATCAACATTTATCTCAATAATAACATACATGCCTAATAACAAATCACATCACATCATTATTGTCATAGCAATTCAATATCATAAACAAATCTCTATTCTCCACAAACAACCTCAAACAATAACAACACACACATCCAAGTCGAATATAGTTATTGGACCTTTCAACAATGTCATCGGCTAATTTCAAACTATCTGGGCAGACTGAGTCCCCTCATGGCCATTATAACACTTAGCCAATCCCCTTACATTACTGTGAGTAAGCACCGATATTATGCTACCATTCCAACATATTATACCCAGTCCATTTCATAGATCCAATGTTATATTCCCACAACACATTATATAATGCAATATTTTCCATTGCTCAATCACATAAACAAAAGTAGAGAATATCATATACAACCAAAGTATAGTGTATTGTTTTCCCTCACCTAAAAGTCCGTGAAGTGCGAATGAGAAATTCACTGTATCTTTCAAGTGATGATTACTCTTGAAGTCCAATGTTTGCTGCGAATAATGTTTTAAAGGTTCCGATTAGTACGATTACTCAATATCGATTATATGCACACATGAGATGTCTCTAAGATATGGGGCAACCATACACTTATCAAGAGGGTTACGATAATTGTCAAACATAAGTAATAGATTGATGTCCCATCTATAAATGATGGAACGTAGAATTATAACCTTTAGGAAAGGGGTATAGACAGCAAGGCTAGTTGATATTATGGTTGCATCCACAAGGTATTTTCACCCTAAATTAAAGGTTTGGGGATTGGTATTATCTAAAAGATCCCCAAAGTCTTACTTGTAAACCACTCACCCTAAATTGTCCAGATGAATCACAAAAAGTTCAGGGATTTGATAAAAGGTAGGACTAATTAAAATTCGATCGGGATAACATGAGAAAGGAACCCACCTTTCTCAAATGATTTTAGTTTAATACGGTAGTATAACAGTAGAAAGAAGATAATGGTGCCTCCTAAATGCAGATAACATCTTAAAGGAGGATGAAATAATTCAATATTGTCATCTTTAATTTACTTTTATTATTTATTTTTGAATCTTAATACCCAAAACCAAAAACGTTTAGGGTTCAAACTAATGAAAGAGATAAATAGGAAAACCTTGGAAAATCAAATCATTAAATACTTTTGATAAAATGGGAAAAACGAATGAACACATTCAAGTATATATATATTAATAAATAACATAATGGAAAACCCAAAATACTTTGAAGCTTGTTTTGTTTCTTTAAAATCTAAGAATTGGTTATAACTACATGAAATCACATAAAATGAAGGTTAAGTAAATCGATGGGAATTTTCAAGTTTGAAAATAGGCTTTGCTGATAAAGACATGCACCATAAGGCAATAATGGAATAGACAAACGGATAACATACATACAGTATGTTCTTGGGCGAAATAGGGTGAGGATTAAATGAATAAAATAAAAATAAAAATCATAGATAACCTTGTACAAATAGTCAATACTTGTAGGTTTAAAACCATGGGCTAAATTAATCAATTAAATGGATGTAATATAAGTTAGAAAATAAAGAAACATACCTGTACTATACGGTTGTAAAGAGGAAGGAAGGGTTGATTTGGGGGGTGAGGTAGCAAAATGGCTAAGAATCTCTTGGCAAGAGTGGCCTATCCTAGCATGGCAGACCTACTACTGGTTTGATGGGGATCAACGAACACGGAGGGAGAGGTTATCGGTGAGACTGATTGTGCAGTTCAGTTGGGCTGGTTCGTATGTGATTGGAAAGGGGAAGAAACGATGAGAGATCTTATAGAGGTAAGTTCCCCCCTACGAAACATGCTTGGGCAGTCGATCTTGCTCGGCTTTGTATATGAGATCGACTGGATTTCCTACTAGGATTAGCAAAGAGGGAAAGAAGATAATTGAGAGAGAGAAAAATTCGAGGATGCATATCTAAGGCCAAGGAATAAGGAGTTTTAATCAATTTAGACATTCGACCAAGGTATTCAATTTAGAAATTTCCAACGTGTATACCCCTTGTTCTCTTTCTCCAACCTGTATTGCAACTAAATTTAGAATTTTTCGCTTTTGAAAATTAAGTCTTTATTTATTTTACTAACATACGTAGGATTAAATTCTATGTTTTAAACTTTATAATTAATCAATCTCTTCATGTAAATTTGACTCAAGGATGTGGGTCCCATGAACCACACAAAATTATTAGATTTAATTAATTATTTAATTCATAGAGGTTAATCTGTATAATTCTAACTGAGAAGAAGGTGTCTGCACTCGGAGATCTATTGTTTGATTCTTAAGTTTGAAGTGTGTTTCTCAAAAATAATTTTAATAAAATACAATAACACACTAGCATAAACGACATCCAATGTCTAAACTAGTTCTGTCCACCACCATTGACCCGCTAGTCTGGGTAGGGTCATTACAGGTGTTAGAGTTATTCTCTTGAATTTTTGTTTAATCACATTTTCTAACACACATACACTTGATTAATTCATATCTGCTGCAAAATTGTGTATTTAATCAAGTACTATTTGAAGGACCAATGAATTTGGTGATCGCCCTATTCACCCCCTCTAGGGTCGATCATGATCTCGCTCAAGGGACTTTCAATTGGTATCAGAGCCTGAGTGCTCTTTATAAAGGATCTAACTATCCGAGTTGACCCTATCTAGAATACAATGGGAGATAGTCATGCCATTACCAAACTTCAGTGTTTCGATGGTTCAAATTATGCGTCTGGAAGGCCAAAATGAAAAGTTTCTTCATCTCCATCAATGGAACGGTATGGGAATCGGTAAACAACAAAGGGTTTCATAGCCTCAATCGTTGGTGGTCCAGAAGGCCCCACAATTGAAACGGAGGAAGATGAAAGTGAAGATGAAGATCTTCAAGATTCCTATCATGCTTTGTACCTTGAGAGTGAGAGGTTAGTTAAGAAGTTAGACAAAGTAAAAATTGAAAGTTTGAACCTCTTTAGTCAAATGCAAGACTTAAAAAATGAGAGCTCTCTCTTATCTTCAAAATTGGAACTCTCTAACAATGAAATCATCAAGCTAAAAGAGAATGAAATGACTCTTCAAGAGAGCTTGCAATTCATCGCGAAGATGTTGAAAATTTATGGGACATCAAGAAGCATCTTGAAGAGGAGGTAAAAACATTATCTTTGGAATTAAAATAGTTGAGAAAACATAAAGAAAAATTCCAAGATAAGTTCACCCAAGGAGAAGAAAGATAACAAAACTTTTGAACTCCGGAAAGAGGTATGGTGATAGGTCGGGACTTGGTGCCTCATCTACCAAAGGACCTATGAACCAGGGGGTGTCTGTAAAGGCAAGTGTCTCTCACCCTTCAAGGGGTAGATGCTTCAATTGTCATAAGGTTGGGCATTTCAAGAAAGAATGGAACCTTAGGTTGAGACACATGAATGGTCAAGCCTTGCACAAACCCAAACAAATTTAAACCAAAAGACACAATCCATCCAAACCTAAGCCTAAAAGACATACTTCCAAGGAAGATGGAGCCAATGCAAGACTCCTTGCTAATACAATTGGACCATGTCTTGAAGGAGTTGAGGAATTCGGGGTTTGATCATCAAATGTACATTCATAGGGATGTATATGAAACCCCAAACTCGACCATATGGGTTCCTAAAGGTAGACCACCAGTCATGTTTTGTTTGGGTCTAAGACTCATTTCCATATCTTAGACCATTGCAAATGGACTCACAAATATGAGTTCACATAGCCCAAGTGATATGACATGAAAATAATAAAATTGGCCAAACTAAAAGCTTAGAATGTATTCTTCCTGACTATAGTAAATATCTTACTTGGAAAGCCAAAAATTTCAAGGAAAAACACTATCTAATGTATGTATCATTTTTTTTTTTGAATGTTGATTTGTGAGTGAATGTATGTCTTGATTGCATGATCTTTTGTGTCTTGGATCATTGCGGATATCTTGATCATGAATTTACTTTGATGGATTGACATGTGTTTTATTGGCATTTCTGTGCTTCACCATGTTGCATTTAATATGTATGTGCCATGCATTGTCAATCCTTAGGATAGGAAGTCATCAAAATAGAAAATGAACAAATTTGGGAAAAATCTAGTCTGTCATGTCAACCCCTTGTCGGACTTGACATGTCCGTGAATAGACCAGTAGACATTATCGGTATGTCGGTATTGTGAAAAATCGGAGAACTTTCAGAAAAGGAAGCAGGATAGACATGTCGGTAGATAGACCAGTCAGTGTCTTAGACCACTCGATTGGGGTAGAAACAAAGTTAAATGTCCCTTTCTGCAATTTCGAATAAAACTGTTCGAAACCCTTCTTGTTCCCACGAGCTCTGGCAATTTTTTCCTCTCCCTTAAGTGGCCTAGACTAGTTGGTCTGACATCTCGAATCGATCTCTTACCGGAAAACCTTGGGGTTTTCATTCCCCTCTCATTAAGAAACTAAGCTGTCACGGATTTTGTAACACCTCATCTCGCTATGGGTGTGTTATCTCTAAAAGATCTCATTAAATACCCAAAAACATATATCGGGTCTATTTTTTTTTTAAACTAGCAGCAATAGCATTAATGTATAGCGATAGAAGTACCACAATACCAACCAATATAGTAGCGGGATTTAACAATCATTACAATTATTCACAAAACCAGATGACAACTGAAAGAATTATACAAGGATCTCTCAAAACGATAGGAAACTGAGAACAACCTAAGTCAACAGCAATCGCCACTGCCTAAGTCTGATCCTAGGACCCGTCAGGTCCCTCCTCCATCGAAGCATCTGAAAGGCAAGAGGTGAGCTCTACACGTCCAGTGAAGGAACACATATATATAAATCACCAACACACATCATGCACTGGATATCCACTACTATGAGATATCAAGAATGTCTACATGTATGGTCACACATAACACACGCACAATCCACCATGCGAAGCATCCAGCAAGTACACGGCATAACCCACAGCCGCTCTACCTCTAGGGCCACCACCTCCACAGAGGTCCACACCCAAACCCTACAGACCGGTACCACGAGTTGTGAATAACCACGGGAGCTCTCTTCCATCGCTGCAAACAACCAAGGGAGCTATCCTCTACCGTGCTAATAGCCACAGGAGCTGTCAGCCACAGTACCAGCGGGAGTTGTCCTCCACTGTTGCAAACAACCATGTGAGCTATCCTCCACCGTGCTAATAACCATGGGAGCTGTCCTCCACCGCTGCAAACAACCACAGCAGCTATCTGATGAACACTAGAAAATAACAATTTTAACCTTGAATATTGAATTTGTTAGCTCTTGAATTTTGTGTATTTTGTATTATTAATGGGATTTTGAATTTTTGCAGGGAGTTCAAGAGAATACATGTTATGATGATTAAAATTGTGAAATAATGCAAAAAGTGGGGTCCATGTTTATTTAGCCAAAGAATCGATGCTTTGTTGCCCACATGATCATCCCTAATTTGCATGAAATATATATGGTCTTGAATATACTTGCATGTGCATGGAGTGCATAATAATCAAAGTGACAACGATGAGGAAGAAACATACATGTATGATGACATCGAGAGAGAATAAAAGTGATGAAATTGAGAGACATGTTTCCTAACCCCTAACAAGGTTTGTCTGTTGTGTTGAGGAAAGGGTTTCCTCTCTCGAAAGGCGTCTGGACGAGCTTGCTGATTGTGTGAAAGACATAAAATTATCAGATCAAAATATTCTCTTAGCAGCCGCCTCCTTCCACGGGTCTGATGACACGGTCCCCGACCTCGCTCTCCTACCCCACCTTCTCCTCCACCTAGCATTGATTAGTTTAGTTTTTCATGTGCTTTGTAATTTGAAAAACTTTGATTCTGGTATTGTAATTAAGCACCCCCGGTGCCAAAACCATATGTGATGCACAATGTTTTGATAATGCTATGGATTGGTTTTCTATGCCTTGATGTCATGTAATTGTGATGCATTGTTTGGATGTCTTATATCTCTTGTCAATACTTACATGGATTTTTGTTAAATAGACTAACATGCAAGTTTATATGAGTTGGTTTTATTTTGGTATGTTAGGGAGATATGATTTGGCTCATGATGTTCTACATATTCTTGTAGTTTGGTGGAGCACAACACGTGCTCTAGAGCCTTTGTCAATAGTCATGACAAAATGGGGGAGAATTTATGAAGCTAGGGTCATGATAGCTTGAGTCATGGGGGAGAAAGCTTAGAGGAGCTAGGAAAATGTGGTTTATTCCATGGGGGAGAAATGAAAGAGATGGGAAGAAAAAACCAAATAAGAGAAATGTATTTTTGGAGATATAGTTGGCTATGGGGGAGATGTGTGTTGAAAGGAGAACTCCAATGGAGTTCCAAATCTGTCCAATGCATGGAGTATGGGTGAATTTATTTGATTTTTGGACTAACATACTAATGTGCTACATCTTTCCATAGCTTTCTTAATGTATGTCTATAGGTGAATAGCTTTGGTCCAAGTCATGGTTTTTCATTTGACTGTATGATGTACTGTGATGTATATTTTACAATTCAAATGTATTGTAATAAGGGGTGGGTTATATTTTTTGAGTTATATATTCAAATATCTTCTAGATTCTTGAAGACAAAGAGGGAGATTGTTAGTGCCCTAGCTTGCCGAGTTCCTTATTTGTCAATTCCATGTCTCAGGAAAAACACTTGCTAGAAGATTCGAAAACTCGAGATTGATCCGAAGAATGAAGATCAAATCCAAAATTCTAAGATCATCAGTGTAAGGCAATCATAGAGGTAAAATGGTCATAGATGACCTTAGGTGGAACCCACACCCATAGGTGGACCTTGCCTAGGATTAAATGAACATATTGGTAATAATATATCAAGCCTAGGTGAACCCTGGACAGTCATAGAACCAGAGGGGATAAAGCATTGTAAATCTGATACACTGTTAGTTCGACTAGTTGTCCATTGACCCCTTTGTGAGACAGGACAGACCCGTCGTGATCTTCGACAAGTCGACCAAATTGACAAAGGTTCTGGAACAAAAGAACTGTCATTTGGGGTTTCTCTCTGGTAGAGTGTCTCGTGCCACCAACACATCAATATGGACAAACCGCCCCATTGGTGGCTACGACCCGTCGAGCAAAATTAAGTTTGAGTTCTAAGACTTAGAACTTTGGGGTACTCTTGGACCCGACCGGTCGATAGAAAAGACTCATCGTGAGTACTAGGACCGACCCATCAGTGTACCGACATGTCGACCAGGGTTTGACTAGTTTCTGGACTTGAAACTCTATCAGCATGGTTATGCCCCAAGACGAGACGGTCGACAAGAACGACATATAAATAATAAGACCGTCAACTCGTCGATGCACTCGACCCATCGATGAAACCTGTTTCTGTACCGTTGGAGTGTAATAAATGAGCAACGGCCAGGTGGTTGAACGGTAGCATTTAAGTTCACCGACCCATCGGTCAGAACGACCAATCGGTACTGAACAGTTACAAAAAACTAGTTTGCCTTCTCTGTAAATACGAAACTATTTGCCTGTGTTGAGAGATCCTTGGAGAAAATATTTATGAGCCTAATCTACCACTCACAACTGAGAAATTAATAGGCCAAGGAAGGCTCCTCATCTCTCTAGTACACATCTTGGTGAATTATTCAAATCAACCAATCTTTATAGATTGAGTTTGAAAATAGTGGCAAAGGCAAATCATCTAGGATAGACATTGGAGACTCCAATTTCCTAGAGGCTTCCCATAGCTTGTAATTGCTTTATTCTCGGTGCATCATCGTCTACTCGTGAGATCACATTGGGAAGGACACTTTAGAAGCATGCATATATCGAACTCGATCTACAAGGCAAGTGCTTTGGTGTTTTTTATTTTATTCTTTTAAATCATCAAACTTCTAAAGTAGATTAAAGAGGGTGCACTCTAGAACCACTATAAAAAATAGAGGGTTTACTCTAAGATAGGTGGTGGGTGAAATTCCCAACCAATTGGTAAGGTGGAAATCCTAATCTATTTAGTGTGGGTGTAATTCCCCACTCAGTGAATTTGGGATAGCCCAAGGTTGGGTGAGTCCAACAGTGGATGTAGGAATGTTTACTCCGAACCACTATATATTGGTCTTGTGGTGTTAGAGCTATTCTCTTGAATTGTTGTTTAATCACATTTGTTAACACACACACTTGATTAATTCATATCCACTGCAAAATTGTGTATTTAATCAAGTAATTTTTAAAGACCAACGAATTTGGTGATCTCCCTATTCACCCCTCTCTAGGGTCAATCATGTTCTAGCTCAAGAGACTTTCAGATTGCTCTGCTGTCAATGCGTATTGGGAAACTACCATCATTCTTAGGTGCCAATAATGCTGGAACAAAACATGGACTGAGGCTTTATCTGATGAAACCACGATCTACCAATTCTTGCACCTATCTTTTCAATTCTTACATTTGTATGTGGGCCTGTTGGGTAGAACGACACCCGACATGAAATAAATACAGGGTTGAATGTTTCGCATGGGAGGATGGATTGGAGGAAGCTCCTCTCAAAATATTTTTGCAAATTTTGTCAACATTGGCTGCACCACAAGAGGAATTAGTGTTTCTAGTGTATCTTTTTGTGCTACCAAGGCATACAACTCACCTCGATCACCTCTCACCTCCTTCTGTAGTGGATGAAAAGTCACAAGAATCTATTCAACCTTTGAACTTTTTTGTCTATCTAGGTCCTTCGTAGGGCCCAACTTGTGCTTGATGCTGTCTTTGAAAAGGGTATAAAGGTTCTTGACAGCATCAAACTTGATCTTACTGTCAAATTGTCATGGACAACCCAATAGCACATGATAAGCATCGATGGTATATCGCATCGTACGTCATCCCTGTACCTGCCAATAGGAAAAGAAAGAAGGCATTCTTCGTTTACCCTCACAATATTCCTCGAACTGAACCAGGAAATTTGGTAAGGCTTTTAATGCCTCTGTGGTTTGAGCTTGAGGCGCTCTACCACCTCCTTGGCTACAACATTACAACTAGATCCACTATCAATGAGCATGTTTGGAAAATTATGGCATGTTGTTAAGATTTGTGGCATGTTGGTATAATGGTAGAAATCAATGCATGATAGGCATTGCATTGAGCATTCCATTCTCATATGCATGGGTTTGGGTATGAGAGGCATTTTCCATGGTTTTGTCATGATGACCACCTTGGTGGTAAGTTAGGTTTGTTGACATGAGTTGTCAATTAGGATGTAATTCAGTAATTGTAGGGTTTACAGTTACCGAGTGTATAGCTTAAATTAGTGTATAACTTATAGCAATTCCCTATAATAGCTGACCTGTATTTCCTATATAAGGGACATCTTGTACAAGGTTATTGATACTGAAATATAGACTTGATATTTTGACATGGTATCAGAGCCACCGATCTTAGGGTTTATGTTATACTAGAAACACAAATTCCACCGTTGATCAGTCTTTTTTTTTTTTCCTCAGCAAGTGGAACCCATCGGAAGGGGTTTCCATCGCCGAGGACGATTGGTCCTGCTGCGCGGCTGATCTTGTGCTGATTTGAGACCAACGCCGAGCGCACGCCAGGATTCCGTTCAGATCTGGGAGCCGATCTGCGATCGGACTCGGACCTGGCGACACTGCCGAATGCTGCTTTCCGCTTCTCCCCGCTGTTTCTTAATCTGCTCTGGTTTTCTTTGAACACCAGATACTGCCTTTCTCCGAGTACATGCCGTGCTGATCTGAGATCAACGCCGAGCACACGCAGGGATTTCGTTCAGATCTGGGAGCTGATCTGCGATCGGACTAGGACCTCGCGACACTGCCGACTGTTGCCTTCCACCGTGGCTTCTTGATCTGCTCTGTTTTTCTTTCTCTGCTCGCCTGAGCTCCAGATAGGCTTCTCGATCTGCGTTCGCTGGCGCCTGCTGCCGCTGCTCCTCCTCCGGCTGCTGTTATGCTGTTGAATGCAGAGGAATAGCCAGCGAAAATCAGAACCACGGCGGCACACTGGCAAGGGCAGGAAACCTATTTCCGTCTTCGATTTACTGCCCTCTGCGTCACCCAGATCTGATCTTCTTGTTCAGCAGCCCCATCCCGCCTTGCCGCCACCGAGCGGTCTCCGGCAAGCAACCTTCATTCCGCTTCCGTCCAGCAGGGACCGTGCGGCCTATTTTCTCTGCCGAAAACCACCGCGCGGCTCCCTCCTTTCCTCTCTACCTGACCGATGTTCAGGCCCAGTTCGGGGGTTTCAAACCGCACGAACTGCTCGCTGCTCAGCCCGTTATCCGTTGGTTGCAGATCTGCTGATTTCAAACTCATGGCAAAAGATTCTGGTTCGTCCTCGACCCCACAGATCCTTGAAGATCTGTCATCCAGACTTGCTCAAATTCTTCGCCAGAATCAGTCCTCGACCCCGATCCCGACCTCTGACTCTTCCGCTGCACAGATTGGCATCAAGTTGACTGGTGCTAACTATGGCCTCTGGTCCCAAGTCGTTGAGATGTACATCTCCGACAAAGACAAATTGGGATATATTAATGGCGAATTTCCACAACCCTTGGACGCCGATCCGACGTTTCGAAAATGGCGAACAGAAAATTCGATTTTGAAAGGGTGGTTGATCAACTCTATGGAGCCGAGTTTGATTAGCAACTTCATTTGCTTTCCGACGGCAAAAGCGGTATGGGACGCCATTGCCATGACTTACTTTGATGGAACCGATACATCGCAGGTCTATGATCTAAAAAAACGAGTAACTCGACTGAGACAAGATGGTGGGTCCATTGAGACATACTACAACAGACTTCAAGGTCTGTGGAGGGAGATTGACTTTTGTCGCCCGAACCCGATGGAATGTGAAACTGATATGCACCATTTTAATTCGATTATCCAGGAAGATAGAGTTTATACCTTCCTTGATGGCTTGGATGATCGTCTCGACAAAGTTAGGAGTGATGTGCTCCAAATGAAGCCCTTTCCTACTGTGGAACAGGCGTATGGGTATGTTCGACGAGAGGATACCAGACAGGCTGTGATGATGACAGGAACAGAAATACCGACTGGTGCTGGTATGACATCTCGGGGTGAATCCCGGTCTAGCCAGCAGTTCTCCCACAAGCGGCCATCCGTCCCTCCGATTGGATCGAGTGCGGACTCCAACCGACCAGAACAGTGGGCATCTGTCCAACATGCTGCTAAGACTGGGCCACCCATTCTGGCTCCTAAACCCAAATTTCAATCGGACAGTGGGGGTTGCACACACTGTGGGAATCCCAAACACACCTGTGATGCTTGTTTTAAACTACATGGATACCCCGACTGGTGGAATGACCTCAAGGCTCGAAAGCAACGTGGCGCTGCTACCAATAAGGGTTCGGGTCGGGTTGCCTTGGTCACTGCAGATCCTCAGTTATCTTTTATTTCACAGGTAGAATCCTCCAGTGCTTCGCCCCTTGGTGATGAGTCTACTCCTCTTAGCGATTCAGGTAACTGTGGTTATGCTTTCTTTAGCTCTGCTCAGAGGGATTACAATAGGTGGATACTTGATTCAGGCGCGACTGATCACATGACGTTTGACTCTACTGACTTTATTAGTACGACTCATCCGAGACGAATTAATATTGCCAATGCTAATGGGGTTACATATCCAGTTACAGGAGCTGGCACTGTCGCCCTCTGACCCTCTCTTTCCTTATCAAACACTTTACTTGTTCCCTCTCTCTCCAATAAATTGATGTCTGTAGGCCAAGCCACTGAGGAATTGAATTGTTGTGCCCTAATCTACCCTGGTTTTTGTTTTCTTTAGGATATTCTCACCAAGGAGATCATTGGTCGTGGTACTAAAAGAGGAGGCTATATTATGTGGATGACCTCAACACCGGCAGAGCAAATAGTATGCAACATTCGTTGGACATCAAGCAGAGTCATATTTGGTTATGGCACCGTCGTTTAGGGCATCCATCTTTCAGTTATTTAAAACATTTGTTACCTACTTTATTTTCAGATGTCTCCGACTTGGAGTTTAAATGTGACTCGTGCATTTTAGCCAAAAGTCGCCGTGTGTCTTATCCGTTAAGTTTAAATAAATGTATCACTCCTTTTGCATTAATCCATTCTGATGTTTGGGGACCCTCTCCCATCTCTACCTCTTCTGGCATTCGTTGGTTTGTCACTTTTGTAGATGATTGTACCCGTATGACCTGGCTTTGCCTGATGAAACATAAACATGAGGTGTTTCAAATCTTTCAGAATTTTCATACAATGATTCAGACTCAATTCTCCGCTACACCGAAAATCATCCGCTCGGACAACGGTGGAGAATATGTTTATCAAGACTTTCAGTGCTATTTTCAGACTCACGGCATTCTTCATGAGACCACTTGTCCCCAGACACCTCAACAGAATGGTATTGCCGAACGGAAAAACAGACATATTTTGGAAACGGCTCGGGCTATCCTTATTGGCGCTCATGTCCCCCACAGTTATTGGGACGATGCTGTTGTTACAGCTGTATATTTGCTTAACCGTATGCCTTCTAAAGTCTTGAAGTTTCAGACTCCACTTCAAGTCCTCTCACAGCATGGACCGCTTCCCTCAGTTTTGATGCTTCCTCCTCGTATCTTCGGATGTGTCGCATTTGTTCATCTCCATAAAAATCAACGTACTAAGCTTGATCCATGTGCTATTCGTTGTATTTTTCTGGGGTATGCCACTCATCAGAAAAGGTATCGTTGCTACCATCCTTCGACACGACGTACTTATGTTACTATGGATGTCACTTTCTTGGAGTCTGAAACATTCTTTCCTGCCCCGATAACCAATTCCCCTCTTCAGGGGGAGATACCGGGTGAAGAGCAGAATTGGACAGAGCAGAATTGGACAGGTGGTGACAACATGGACATTAGATCGGTACATGAGGAAGCCCGACCGACTGAACACCAACCAGGATTACATGAGGAAGACCAATTGACTGCTCTTCTTGGAAGTGACCCTGAAGAACCCCTCTCTCTTTCTCCAGTACCAGACGATCAATCCCTTGAGAATATCCCTGAGGTAAGCTCTCCTACTACTTCACCTGTTAATATATATGATACCCCTGTTGGTTATCAATTACCTCACAGGCATAATCGTGGAAATCCACCAGATCGGTATTCTCCAGAATATAAGGTGAAGAAATCAAAATATCCGATCGCAAATCACGTATCATCTCAGAGATTATCAGAGTCTCTCAAGGCATTTGTGCACCAGTTGTCCTCTATTCATGTTCCCAGCGGAGTACAAGAAGCTGTAATAGATCTAAAGTGGACCCGGGCAATAAAAGAAGAAATGGAGGCGCTGAAGAAAAATCAGACATGGGATCTTGTTCCGCTATCGAAAGGAAAGAAGACAGTAGGATGCAAATGGGTCTTCTCTATTAAACACAAAGCAGACGGATCTATTGAAAGATACAAGGCAAGACTGGTGGAGAAGGGGTATACATAGACTTATGGTATTGACTATCAGGAAACTTTCTCTCCAGTAGCAAAACTGAATACTGTCAGGGTACTACTATCCTTTGCAGCCAATCTAGATTGGTCGTTACATCAGTTTGATGTAAAGAACGCCTTTTTCCATGGGGAACTAAAGGAGGAAGTATACATGGACATTCCACCGGATATACTATACCTTCACAGTCTGGAGTTGTGTGTAAATTGCAGAAGCATTGTATGGCTTGAAGCAATCACCCCGTGCCTGGTTTGGACGGTTTAGTTTGGCTATGAGAAATTATGGGTTTAAGCAGAGCAATTCTGATCACACTTTATTCCAGAAGCACCAAAGTGGAAAAGTAACAGCATTGATAATTTATGTTGATGATATGATAATTACAGGAGATGATGTTGAAGAGATTTCTCGACTCCAGAAGTATTTGGCGACTGAATTCGAAATGAAAGATCTTGGAGGACTCAAGTATTTTTTAGGTATTGAGGTAGCTCGATCAAAGAAAGGCATATTTCTATCCCAAAGAAAATATGTGTTGGACTTACTTTCTGAAACAGGAATGCTTGATTGTAAGCCTGCTGACACTCCAATTGTTCAAAATCATCATCTGGGTGAGTATCCCGATCAGGTACCTACTAATAAAGAGAGATATCAAAGGTTAGTTGGAAAACTAATTTATTTGTCACATACATGACCGGATATTGCTTATGCTGTTAGCATAGTAAGCCAATTTATGCATTGCCCTAGTGAGGATCTCATGAATGCAGTTGTTCGAATTCTTCGATATTTGAAGTCAGCACCAGGGAAGGGACTTCTATTTTCAAAGATTAATCATCTAGATATCAGTGGCTGCACAGATGCAGATTGGGCAGGAAATATTACGGACAGGAGGTCAACCTCAGGTTATTTTACCTTTGTGGGAGGTAACCTAGTCACTTGGAGAAGTAAAAAACAGAAGGTAGTAGCACTTTCGAGTGCAAAAGCTGAATTTCGAGGAATGACCAAAGGCCTCTGTGAACTCCTTTGGCTAAAGAAGCTGCTTACAGAAATGGGTTATACACCCAACTCTGCAATGACTTTACTCTGTGACAACAAGGCCGCCATAGATATTGCTCATAATTCAGTCCAACATGACCGCACAAAACATGTGGAAGTGGATCGATATTTCATCAAGCAGAACCTCGAGGCCAATATTGTTCAGTTTCCATTTGTTAAATCTGAAGACCAACTGGCGGATATGCTAACCAAAGCAGCTTCTAGTAAAGTATTCTACAACTCACTCGACAAGTTGGGCATTGGCGGCATTTATGCACCAACTTGAGGGGGAGTGTTGACATGAGTTGTCAATTAGGATGTAATTCAGTAATTGTAGGGTTTACAGTTACCGAGTGTATAGCCTAAATTAGTGTATAACTTATAGCAATTCCCTATAATAGCTGACCTATATTTGATATATAAGGGACATCTTGTACAAGGTTATTGATACTGAAATATAGACTTGATATTTTGACAAGGTTTTCCTTGATACATCGGGTTGGCCACTTCTATGGAAACAGAAGAAAACTCCTGTGCTAATTTCGCTTAAGGGTGTGTGGGTCCCAGGAGCCCATACAAATTTTATTAAAATTTATTTATTAATTAAATTTCTCTAATTGGATTTCCATTAATTAAAATTTAACTTGGGAGGGATAAATCATGAATTTCTATTTGAGCAGAAGGTATGTGCAATTGGAAGATCTAATTATTAAATTTCTAAGTTTCAAGTGTGTTTTCCAAAACATTTTTCATAAAATAAGAATCAAGCTAAAAATACTATTTAATTTGCTAATCTAGCTCGACCCATTTCCACCAACCCGGTACCTCGAGTAGGATCATTACACAATCTAGGTTCACATAAGTCTATAAAGTCCTTTTGCCTGCCTTGGCTAACCTTTCAGCTAATTCACCTCTCACGGTGTTGCTTTGCCATCCCCCTCCAATTCTTCTCATCTTCTGGTCTTCACAAATCTAGAGGCACACAGGACACACAACATGGAATTTTTTTACACTAAAATTGACAACCGAGAACACAAGTTCAATGTGGCTCTAATATTTCCTTTAATTTCTTGAGTTTGGACTCTAAGATAATCTCAAAATTCTAGTTTCTTGCAAAAAAATATAATGAAATAATATCTAGTAATTATGTGATTCAATAGACATGTGTTAATGTCATTCTTATATTTTAAAGTGTCTGTGTAATTTTCCAGGATTTTTATTAAAATTTGATAAAAGTCGGGATTTCTACAATACTTTCAATCTTCAAGTTCTTTTTCGAAAAAAAAAAAGTGAATGAAATTAAATACAAATGTTTCTACAATTAAATGAAGAACCCTAAATGTGATTGTTAGAGTTTTTAAGGTCTTTGTGTAATTCTTTTAATATTCCGACATTTTCATGAAATTGAGAAATTTTTATAATAAAAAAATTATAAATTTTAATAAAAGATACATGTCACTAGGGCATACTTCAGAATCTAAAGTTCATATCCGGTGTTTTCTCATGTTGGTTTCATTCTTCATAAAACTTTTTAGAAGGTTTCTAAAGTTTTAGAATTTTTTTTCAAATTACTCGGACATGTCCAAATTATCGACTTTCAATGGGATAAAATTCCATAAAAATAACAGATACTTTTAAGAAAAATATGCTCACCCTAGATTTTCCTTTTTTTTTCTATTTTTTGGTATGTTTCAAAATAGAAAAGAGAGGAGAGAGGAAGTGTATCGGTGATACGAGCCTAAGGATGCACTATATCGCCGACACATTATTTAGTATTTACGCTCCTACACTGCAGTGACGGGAAGAGATGGTGAAAGAAATAAGTAGGGACTATAAAATCTAGAAGTATTTTTTTAAATTTTAATGTCTTTCTCCTAATTTTAATGACGTTAGAGTTAACGTTGCCGTTTTACGTTGTTTGTTAATTTGATTTTCACTGCAATTTGGCATCCTTTTATTGGAAGTAGTATAAACAGTCTACTACTACATCAGTAGAAGATCACCAACTCATATTCATCCATTTTTCATATAGGTTAACCCATACAAATACTTAAATAAATGGATTGGCCTCAACAATCTCTTTTAACCATTTTTTTAGTTGGTCGACCTATTTACCCATATCCATTAGTCCCATTTAACCTTTGGCAAGCCTAGATTTCTCTTTTTATAATAAATAGAAGAATAGGGTATACTACCATGACCAACTTTAACTTTAAAAATGATAGATTGAAATCTATATAACATTTATTAAATGATAACAAAAAGAGTTCTATTTGTTTTTTTTGAAAATAACTTAAATTGTTTTTGAAGATTCCATTTTGAAAGATAGAAAAATAATAGAGCTTTTGTGAGATGAACTAAAAGTGTTGGGAGTTCAGTCTCAATCCTTATCAGACTTGAAAAATAAACATGTGCCTACAATATCCATGTTCATTTAAAGCTGCAATGGAAATGTTGAAATCCTATTAGCAATTACCTTAAAAATCTCCAATAGCCACAATTACGCAATCAATAAAATGATGAAGAAAAGACAAAATTATAGGATAAAGTAAAGAACTTTGCAACTAAAATTCAAATTGTTATTTTTATTACAATAATCATTCCGAAATAAGAAAGTTGAAATGCAAAGTTGGTCATTTAAATACTACAATCATTACTCAAGTGCTCCATATCATCCTTCTGACCATTTCACCACAAAAATCAAGAAACCGATCCGCAGTTAAGAAGAATTTCCTTCTCCAAGTTCCATTGAATGAGAGAAAAATAATGAAACCCCAAAATCCTAATGCATAAGACATAGCAACAAATGAGTAGAAAAATACAGGATTGTCAACAAACCTCAATTTATCATCATCATCTTCTTGCTCAATAGAGGGGTGTGATGGACTGTCGGAAGAGCAATTTCTTTGAAGAGGTTTCCCACAAAGACCCGGATTGCCCTCATAGTCGCTTGCACTGAAGGTGGAGAATTGGCCTTTCAAATCTGGTAATGCTCCAGAGAGATTATTAAAGGCAACACTAAAAATAGCAAGGGCATGCAAGGTGGTCAACTGTGGGGGAATAGGACCAATCAATCTGTTGTGAGAGAGATCCAAACTCTCTATGTTCTCCAAATATTGAAAGGACTCTGGAATATCACCCAATAGATGGTTGTGAGATAAGTTCAATGAACGAATCTCTCTCAAATATCCCATCTCCTTTGGAATGTTACCTGTCAATTGATTGGAAGAGAAATCGATTCCGGTCATCATGGAAAGTGGAATGCCTTCATAAGATTGCAAGTTTCGCTTGGTTGTGAACTCACTTCTAACGATTACCCGTGCGAATATATCATAATATATCACATTCACGAGTGTTTTGTTCATCCAAGCAGAATTGTTATGGAGGCAAGAAGGTATGGTGCCTGAAAGACGATTACTTGACAAATCCAAGAGATGTAAATTTTGCATTCGACATAATTCTGTTGGAATTGGACCACTGAAAACCATTCTGACTCAAGAGAGCAAAAGCAAGATTGCCGAGTGTTGCTAACCAAGTTGGAATAATGCCGTTGAAAGAGTTTCTTCTAAGGTCTAGGGCCAACAACTTTGTTCTATTAGATAGCTCGTGTGCTATTATTTTTGTGAACCCATTTCCGTCAATGAATAGCCATCTTAAGGCAGTCAAGTTTGAATGTGGAAACGGAATATCCCCATGCAATCTATTGTTTGACAATCTCAGGTAAGTCAATGATGGACTATTTGTTAGCAACTTGTGAATCTCCCCAGAAAAGTTGTTTCTCGACAGGTCCAACACATACAATGATGCCATGTTACTGCTGAGAGAAATTTCACCTTGCAACGTATTTCCAGACATGTTGAGGTATTCCAAAAAAGGAAGGAAAATGCTTATGTTGGCAGGAAATGAACCCCCTAACTGATTGTTGGAGATGTCGAGCCAATCAACGCCATTTTTTGAAATGCCTTGAGAAGGTAGAGGAAATGAACCCTCTAGCTGATTGTCACTTAGTACCAAGTCAAGGTCACACGTCAGGTTATAGAATAGCCAATTAGGAATATTACCAGTAAGGTGGCTATTTGATAGATACAATATACACAAGCTGTTTTGAGAGGCCAAGAAGCTAGGAATGACATTCCCACTACGCTTGTTGACTTGGGTATTTGATAGACTGAGGTCACCAAGCTGAAATGATGGAACCCATGTTGGGGATTCTGTTTCTACCTGTAGCATTGGATTGTTTGAAAGGTCGACGTGATTGAGCATAGATAAGTTGGCAAAAGTGGAAAATTCAAACACGCCATCCAGACTGTTACCATCGAGTGAAATCTCAACTAATGAGCTAAGGTTTTGTAGAGGTATAATGCTCCCGCTGATTTGGTTTCCATCCAGGTGTAAGGTTTCAAGGGACTGCATATAACCGATACATGGTGGAATTCTTCCTTCAATTGAATTGTAGCTCAAATCCATCGATTTTAGGTTCCTTAATTCACAAAGCCCTGTTGTGGACATGAAAAATAGTAAGTTTCATAACTTATACTCCCTTTGTTTCATTTTAATTGTCTAATTGAAACATTTGTATTTTTTAAGGAACTCTTTATATAAGGTTAGCACTTCATATAATCTCATACATAGATATTATTCAAGAAATCAAATTGTTTGATGTCCACTTTGAATAGTAAGAGTAAAAATTTGTCTCAGCTATATCTCTTTCAAGCCCTAAAATCAAAGTTTAACTGTTTAGGCTGTTATTAGGGGCTCACTTTAAACAGACTGTTTGTTCTCAATTTCTATCACCAGACAAATAAGACAGAATCATCATGGGGTTACGATGAAGCAACCATTTGAAAATAATAAATTCTGATCTGAAGAATTTATTTTTAATTGAATGATTAAATATTTTATTCTGATGAATCAAGTCGACGATGAGAATCAATCAAAGAGTATTGCCCCAGTCCTTATACGATGTTTTGGAGAGAGAGAGACTATGTAGGAATATTTGAATTCAAAATAGACAAATATATCTGACGAAAAATTATTTCTTTTGTTAAGGAACCAATCACGTTGTAGCATTATTACCTGTCCATTTATGGGTTCTACCTATCAACTTTTTAATATTTCGACCAAGTCTCATACAACTGCTTGGCATCAATTTTTTTTTCTAACTTCACTTGATTGCATTATCATCATCTGGAGTTTGAGTGGCGGGGTTGTTAGAGTTGTAAATTATAAATATGTAGTTGATTGAGATTAGTTATATAATTAAAGATAATTAGGATTAATAAATTTGGGGTTGACTTCATGTAATTAGGAGAGTGATTAGTTGTATAATTGGAGATAATTACGTTTAAAATAGGGAGAGTGATTTGGGTTTGATTTCAGATAATTAGGAGAGTGATTTCAACAATTGGTTTATATTTATTTATATTTTCTCTGCTAATGAGAGTAAAGAATTCTAAAATCTTACAAGAATAATGTGGATAACCATGATAACAAAATATAATAAAAAAACTAAATATCACAATGGATCTATGTAGAAATGCCACAATTTTATTGCAGTTCTTGCTATAATAATTCATATAGTTCCAACTACAAATGATTTACTTTAGTGCATGCTGTAGTATTTTACTTAGGTAAGGTTTTTACGTTTTGATTTTTTTGAGTTTTACCAATGTCTTTGGGTTAGTATTGGGTGAATATTTTATTTCTAGTGTTGTATTCTTTCATGCTTTGAACTTGATGAGAGAAATTTAATATTTGGTGTAAGTATCTCGATTTATATCGTGGGTTTAATTCTTTGGAACCACAGCCTACAGCACATGAGTAAAACTTCTAGACTATAATGTACAGATTTAGGTATTTTCTTACCTTCTAAATTATCAACTACCTCTAAATTTTATGTGGAACTTGTATATGAATAGAAAAACATTGCTTCTCTATTTCTTTTTTATTGTATTAAATGATTCTATTGGTAGTTTGTGTTGTACATTGATTTTCATTTTAAATATTTTTACTTTTTTTTTAGTTCCAAAACAGCCAAATAACTTAAATTAGAATAGTCTATAATGTTCAAAAAAATACCAAAGAGTAGACAAATGCAATATCGCAATATAATAAGATTATATTTTGTATGAAACTAAGGAAATTGAGCATAGAAATGAGTAAAACAATGCAGAGGATTTAAAGACATTATATAGTATTTAGAAACTCAGTTGAAGACCAAGGATTGAGAGAGGGAGAGGCAAATGTTGGACTTGACTCAAAGGGCCAACATTAAGTTGGACTCCTAAGTCTTCTACGGAAGCCCATACAAGGATTATTTCCTATAGGTTTTCCTTGTGCAAGACGAGTGTTCTTGTTTTTATAGTGAAGGGCTAAGAAGCACGGATATGGATACGCGTATCAAATACAACACATATTCGATACAGAGATATGGCAAATTTTGAAAAACTAAGATACGGGTGCAGCGGAATACGTCGAATTAAAAAATTATTATATATATCAATAAAATAAATTCAGATATTTACAAAAAATATCATAAATTCTACTATGAAATAAAAATTATTAAAAAATTATATATATATATATATACATATATATATATATATATATATATATATATATTTATATTCCTCTTTTTCTCCCTTGCTGCCGTATTCCATACTGTGTCCATCCGTCCGTATCCATATTTAAAAAATATTTTATTTAATTGGATACATATCCGATACCTATCCAAACTGCATTCGAGAGTATCCATGTAGAAAACATATCCAACAAAAATACTCGAATAGTTTCAAAAGTATCCATGCTTATACGCGAAGAGAGAGGAACAGAGAGAGACTATGAAGCAGCACCTAATTTTTTTTCTTCATAGTTGATTGAGCTAGAAACGCTCTATGAACGTAATATTCGGGTGAACGACGTAAAACCCTTGTGTCATAACAAATTGGTGAGCGCCGCGATTTCGATTCGAGGAAAGAAAACAAATAGACAGATCAGAGAGCTCAGTTTTGTAGCCAGCAGCGGCGAGCGTCAAGGCTGTTCCACTCTCGTTCCGTGCACAGAACAGCAGGGCACATCAGCCCAGTTTCGCCCCTGGCAGCCAGCGTCAAGGCTGCGCAGATTTGAAACCATTGCAGCAAGCAGGAAGATGGTTTTTTCAACGGCAGCAGATCTGCCACCGTTCTGCAGTTTAGCAGATCACAGATCCTCCATTTTCCTTCCGGAAAATCTAGTCCCAGATCCCTTTTATCGCAAGCCAGACCAGACCAGAGGAACGTGCATCCTGTGTTCCAGCACAAGGTAGAGAAACTGAGAGGTTTCCAAAGAAACCAAATCACCGAGCCTGCTGCAGAACAGATTTCTGCAGATCTGGACAGAGGCGGAAGCAGCAGCAGGCTGAGTGGAGGTGAAGGGTCAGCAGCGTCCAGATAGGTCCATTGCATAAAGGGGTTTTTTACAGCCCTGTTAGGACAACCATCATCCCAGATCTCGTGTGGCAGAAAGGGTTTTCAATCCAGTTTTTTTGCCTCAGCAGTCCCAGTCGATCGAGTACACAACAGATCGGCGTCAGCACAAGAGGAGCCTGCAGTCAGCGAAAGGATTTCACACACACAAAAAAAAAAACGGAAGCCATTGCAGTAGGGACACACTGTTCGGCTGCAGCAAAGGGGTTTTCCAGCTCAGATCGTCGGGCAGATAAAGCGCAGCATCATCCAGATCGCAGGACTGCTTCCTCTGCTTGGGTGTTGTGTGGGTTTCAGCAGAAGCAAACAGAAACAGATCGACATCTTGAGGAATTCAAGAGGCAGTCAGCCCAAAGGGGTTTAAATTAAAAAAAAGGGGCACGCCAGGCTGCAAGGATTTCTCTGCTTGGAACTATCAATGTTATCAGAACTAGACTGCCTAACGAACTGTCTTCGAGGAAATTAGAATTTAACTGAGTTTGACCACTGTCAAACCGATAAAAGTCAGTCAAAGCTGGTCAAATATTAAAATAATATAAATATTATAATAAAATTAAGTTAGACATATTTTACCAATAACATTAATATAAATATTAAAAATAACATTCAAACTCTAAGTAATATACCACAACGGTGAAATATATGGGATAAAAATAATAATAAACATTTATATTTCAAATATACACATTTTTTAAGTGAAAAATAAAAAAAAAAAAGTAAAAAAAATTAAAAATTTCTGAACTGAGATCCGCGGTTCGCGGTTTATGTGCCAAAACCGCATAAAACCGCGGTTCTGATCAGTTTTATGCGGTTTTAACCGCTAGCCGGTTTTGGGCCTGGACCTAACTACAGATCCCGCGGTCGCGGCTGAACCGTCGATTCAACCGCGGTTCGGTCCCGTTCTGATAACACTGGACAAGAGAGGTCTGAGGCAAGCAACAACGGCTGAAACATAAAGGGATTTTTCGGAGCATATCAGCTCAGCCCCCAAGAGAGTTGTTCAATCACAGAAAGCAGATACAGGCAGCACTACCCACTGCACAAAGCCGACTCCACTTTCATCAAGCGGATAGGCCATTAAGAGGCAGATTCTTTCTCTCAACCTCGGTCATCCGATTTAATCTCTCCGATTAGAAGTGCTTAGAAAAGTTAGAATTGACATAATAAATCTATGGTTTAGATTGTTTCACAGTTTCTAGAGCCATATAGATTCAGAATTTTGATCCGTCTTCACCAGTGTATTCGTAGTGACGAGATCTACATGGTGAACAGAGTAGATTTACTGTTTTGAACTTGAAGTACAAAACTCTCTTCAATCCAAACAATGGCATCAATGGGATCAACAGGAGGCATCATATTTAATGTTGACAAATTCGATGGTAGAGGTCACTTCAAATTATGGCAATTGAGAATGAAGAATATTTTGATCCACCAAGATTTCGATGTAGCATTGTCAGGCAAAAATAAAAAGCCAATGGAGATGAAGGATGCGGAGTGAACAAGAATTGACAAGGAGACAGTTAGCCTCATTCAACTCTACATCTTTAACGAAGTGTTGTACAACGTCATGGTGGAGACGACTGCAAAGGGCCTATGAGAAAAGCTTGAGAAACAAGTCATTGTCGAAAAAGCTTCACTTGAAGAAACAACTGTTTGGGTTGAAGATGACTAAAGGGTATGATGTGTTGGAGCACATGAACACATTCAACCGGATAATCAGTAAAGTGTTGAGGCTAGAGTCTAAGTTCGATGATGAAGAAAAGTCTATGATATTGCTGACTTCTCTCAAAGACTCTTATAATCATTTTGTCACTACCTTGCTATATGGAAATGACACAGTCAAGCTTGATGAGGTTACTCAAGCTATCATCTCCAATGAAGTAAGGAAGAAATCCAATAGAAGTGACTCACGTGCAGAGGGTCTTCTAATGAAGAGAGGATCCAGTGATCGTGGCAGGACTATGGATAAGATTAAGACATGAAGACACAACTTCAAGTCAAAGTCAAGAGGCAGGGACTCAGGAAAGTGTTACTACTGTGGCAAGAAGGTACACTTGAAAAATGATTGCCGGAAACTCAATGCGAAGAACACAGATGGGAAGGAGGCTAACATGACTGGCAGAGCCGACGTCGCTTCATAAAACGAAGCAGGTGTTCAATCTGTCTCCGAAGGTATGTCTCTATCCGATTCTTGGATTTTAGATTCTGGTTGTCCTTATCATATGTGCCCTAACCGTGATTTGTTTGATTCATATGATTCTTATAATGGTGGTAATGTTCTTATGGGTAATGATGCACCATGTAAAGCCATAGGAACAGGGACTATTAGAATCAAAATGTTTGATTGATTTGTGAGAACATTGGGAAATGGTAAGACATGTGACAATGCTTGGAAAAAAATCTTATTTCCTTAGGAACACTTCAAGGCAAACGGGTGCACATTCACCGAAAAGGATGACACAGTTAAAGTGTCAAAGGATGCAATGGTGTCAATGAAAGGCACCAGATTGACCAAGAACCTCTACAGACTGACAAAGGATACTGTTTCAGGTGGAGCAGCAGTCTCCACAGAAGAAGATCACAATGCAAATGACTCTCAGTTATGGCATATACGGCTAGGGCATATGAGTGATAGGGACATGTTAGAACTCCATAAAAGACAATTGTTAAAGGGGGTTTAATCATGCAAGCTATAATTCTGCAAGTTTTGTTTGTATGGCAAACAAAGTAAGGGACTATTAAAGCTACAAATAAACACTATAGAACCTAAGGGTATTCTACACTGCATTCACTCATATGTGTGGGGACCTTCCCTGGCTAAGTCAAAAGGTGGAGTTTCAAAGTTTGTGACTTTCATATATGATTTTTCAAGAAAAGTTTGGGTCTACTTCATGAAGGAAAAATCAGAAGTCTCTACTAAGTTCAAAGAGTAGAAGGTAGAGATAGAAAATCAAACAGGAAGAAAAATCAAGTATCTGAGAACAGACAATGGTGGTGAATATAGACATAGAGGGTTTCTACAGTTTTGCAGAGATGAGGGCATCATGAGGCACTTTACTGTTCCAAAGATTCCTCAGTAGAATGGAGTTACGGAAAGGATGAACAAGACTATTCTAGAAAGAGTGAGGAACATAAGGATTCATATTGGCTTATCCAATGGATTTTGGGTAGAATTAGTCAATCATGTATGCTACTTGGTCAACAGTTCACCAAATACATTCATAAATCTAAAAGCTCTAGAAGAGGTGTGGTCAGGTAAAAAACTGGACTACTCAGTTTTGAAAGTATTCGGTTGTCCAGCTTACGCATACATTCCCAGTGATCAGCAACCCAAGTTAGACTCCAAGTCACTCACATGCATATTTCTCGAGTTTGAGAAGGGAGTGAAGAAGTACAATTTATGGGATCCAGAAAACAGAAAAATAATCTATAGCAGAGATGTAGTGTTTGATCAAGCTTCTATGTTGAAGAGATAACTTGAGAATGAAGTTCAAGAAAAAAACAAAGAGAAGGTGATTATAGAGTTGGTTCCATCTAGCACAAAAGCCACAACTCAGAATCAAACACAGGGTCAAGATGAGATCAGCATGTCAGGAGGTGAGGAATAGGCAGAGGCTCAGCAGGAGCCCACCAGTTTGGCACAGGAAAGAACAAGGACAACCATCAGGCCACCTCAAAGGCTTGGATGGGATGATGATGAGGTACACTTTTCTCTTATCACCAGTAGCGGTGACCCGACCACTTTCCAGGAGGCTATTGAGAGTAATGAAAGAGAAGGTTGAATAAGTGCAATGATTGATGAGTTGGAATCTCTTCACCATAACTCTGTTTGGAAGTTAGTTCTGAAATCGAAAGACAGAAAACCAGTAGGCTGCAAATGGGTTTTCAGGAAAAATGAAGCATTGAAAGAAAATGAGAAGCCAAAATTCAAAGCACGACTAGTAGAAAAGAGGTACTCACAGAAGGAGGGGGTTGATTATGACGAGATATTCTCTCCAGTTGCCAAGCACATATCTATCAAAGTGTGATTGGCTATGGCAGTATAGTTCGACATAGAGTTTGAACAGTTAGATGTAAAGATTGCTTTCCTTTACGGTGATTTTGGAGGAAACCATTTACATGGAGCAACCTGAAGGGTTCAAAGAAGCAGGTAAGGAAGACCATGTGTGCATATTGAACAAGTCATTGTACGGGATTAAGCAATCTCAAAGGCAATGGTACAAGCTCTTTGACTCTTATATGTTGCAGATTGGCTATCAGCGAGGTGAGTATGATACTCTCATTTTGCTATTGCTCTATGTGGAAGACATGTTCATCGCATGTAAGGACATGTCCAAGGTAGTTGAACTTAAATCCCAATTAAGTAAGGAGTTTGACATGAAGGACCTTGGGCAGCCAAGAAGATGTTAGGGATGGAAATCATGAGAGACAGAAAGGCAGGCAAGCTGTGGATATCACAGAAGAATTACATCTCAAAGGTACTTGAGAAATTCAGCATGCACTGTATAAAGCCAGTGTCTACTCCAATTGCAACTCATTTCAGCTTGAGTGTAGACAGTATCCAAGTACAGAAGATGAAGTTGAAGAAATGTCAAGAACACCGTATGCTAATGCAGTATGATGTCTTATGCATGCCATGGTTTGTACTCGGCCAGATATCTCTCAAGTTGTCGATGTAGTCTGCAAATATGTGGCGAATCTAGAAAAAGAGCATTGGAATGCAGTTAAGTGGATTCTCTGGTATTTGAAGGGCACCAAAGACTTGGGTATAATGTTTGAAATAAAAGAAGGGTCAGAAACCATGGTTGGATATGCAGCTGCTGATTATGTAGGGGATCTAGATATCCACGACTAGTTATGTTTATACACTTGCCAGTGGATTCATTAGTTGGCGATCAGTGCTTCAGACTACTACAGTTTTATACACTATAGATGTAGAATACATGGCAGTGGCAGGCGCTTCTAAGGAAGAATTGTGGTTGAGAGGTTTGGTGAATGGTTTGGGCATTAATCAGAAATCAGTCTCCATATATTGTGACAATCAGAGTGCTACTATTAGCAGCCAATAAAAATTCAATTTCTCTTAAAGAAATTTTAATATAGATTAGGCATTTCTTGTGTATTTTTGTTTGAGAGTCTGTGATCGTGTATGTATATGCATCATTGGTTTTGTGACTCAACCAATCGCTTGGTTCGAGTTACACTTCCCATCAGTCCACCGATCGTTGTGTCCGTAGCTCAGTCAATCTCAATCATAGATATAGATAGTTCACCCTCATCACCACCCATATCACCATCCCCACCACCCAATCAGCCATTTTACCCACACCAAAACCATCACAGGGTCCGCCCTATCAGCCCATCCCCAATCCATAGGTCTAACATCTGACTATAATTGATTAGGAAGACCTATTTACCCATATACCCATTTACTCATTGACCCATTTACCCATATACCCATTTACCCATTTTCCCATATACCCATTTACTCATCCACCCATTTAGGTTTGCATTGAGCCCGTCTAGGATTTTAGTTAATTTGTTAGAATCAGTCTAGCCTAGGATTTTTATTGAGTCAGTTTAGGAATTTTGTTTCTAGGTCTGTTTATAGGTTTATCATTGTGAGCCATTCTAGATACATCTAAACCCAGTTAAGCATTGTTCGATATTTTCTGATTTGCACCTGATCACTATAGATTAGGGAACATTTAGGATAATGTTCAATTCGAGTTTGGGGTATTGAGGGGTTACACTTGAGTCCAATAAAAAAAAAATTGTGTTCTTAGGTAGAGATAGACAGACTTAACCTTTGTAAAGGAAGAGTGGGCGAAGGCTGAGACTCCTTAGGACCGAAAAAACTGTTAATCTTAAATTAAGAAAAGCATACGTCTTGATAATCTAACGTAAAAATGGTCACATTTTTATCATTAATACTTAGATAGAGATCTTGATATCATACTTTTCCGAAAAGATTTTTATAGGATTTATACTTTGAAACCCTTGTGCACAGCCATATTAAGTTTAGTCTGAAAAATAAAAATATTCATGAGTCGAGTGATCACTAGAGGAATACCAATGGAGACTTGTACCCAGTGAACTTTAGAGCCATTCTTTTTTTATGAGGATTATAAGTCAATTCCATTTTCTTTGGTAGTGAATATAAGTCGTTGTTGATCTCATTATTTTTCAAATTTGGTCATATTATCGGGAACACCATCAAATTTTAATTAGTATACCTGAAATTTTTCAAAATTTATTTGAAGCAATGAAATCATCTTATGAAGCTTAAGATATGATATAAGCCATTTTTTGATCGTTTGAGTCTTTCAAGCCTACCTATTTTTGGTCATTTTATTTAATCGTTCCCTAGTTGAGTCTTATTAAAAAAATAGCCTATTTTATTGACTAGCCATGTTTACCATACCCTACTCTGGTTATGGAGTTTGAACCTCATTAAAATATCTGTGACCTATCCTAGGGCTTGGGAAAGGTTGGAGATGAAAAATTGTGATGGTATTCTAAAAAAAAAAATGGCACTTGAAAAGGAAAAAAAAAATGAATGATGCAGATAAAGAAAAAACAAAAGAAAAATATAGCATCATAGAAAAAAAAGGTAACATCCAGACATTAAATAAAGATGTGAAAGAAAAAGAAAAAGAAATACTTTGAAAAGTGTTAAAAGCAAAAATAGAGGAAAAATATCCCATGTCACATTTTGAAGCCCTCTAACTTTTTCTGTTCAAAGTATTATTTTTAGAGTCTCATATCCTTCTTTGATATGACTCGATCATAAGCCACATTTAGTCCAATTAGGAAGTTCTATTGATCTTAAGTCGAAATATGGTATTTCATGTAGTGAATAGAGGAAGAAAAATTATGGTATTTGACTCAATGTTCTCAGAAAAGTGGCACATATTCATAAGATCACTCATTTTCTTTGAATTGAGCCGTGTTTGATGATACATATGTGAGATACTATGATTTTGAACACATAAATTCTCCTCACATATACCTCGAGAGAAAATGAAACCAAACTTCTGAGTGTTAATTTTTTCAAGAGATATATCCAGTGAAGTTTGCAATCGAAGCACATTTTTCAATGGTGCAAACAAAACTTGGGTCTATTTGGAAAAAGAAGTCTATCTTAATATTGACTTAGTACACACTACTCTCCAAGTATGAGCCTTAAAATTTAACATTGTATGATGTTTAGACCCTTACCTAGGTGTTTTTATTAAAGATGTTGATATTTGTGGGTATTATCACTAAAAGCCTTTACGAAACTATAACTCGTACATTAGGGGTAACCTAGGGGTTTAAAGGCTTGTTGCATATGCTAAATGCAATCGAGAATACCAGCGAAAGTGGTGTAGTTTTTAGGTTTAGCTTAGGTTTTAGTTTATAGGTTTAGTTTAGGAATAAAATTAGTGTAGGATTAGATTAGATTTTTGAATTTTTGAGTTGTAGTTTTAGTTAGTTGTGCTCGAGAACTAGTAAAATTTGAGTTCAGGAGTATTTGTTGAACACTAAAATATTACATTTTTACCCTTAATTATTGAACTAGTTAGCCTAGATTTTGTACATATCACATGCATCTAATGACATTTTCTAGTTTTGTAGATAAAAATGGAGAGTTCAGGAAAATAATCTTAAAATAGTGGATAATTGCAAGTTTGGTACTTAATTCGGAAAACCTGAAATTTTTATGATTAATTTCACTCCACTTTTAGGGTTTTCATGTAAATTGGTTCGTCTAGATCCATGTATGAGAGTCTAGATTAAATCAATATTTTAGATTTTAAGTGGTGAAATTAATTATTTAATTCTTGAAGAGAAAACTTCCAATTCAAAGGTAAAGGCTGAAATTCAAGATTAATGGGCCATGGTCCACTTCGATTAGACCAAGCTAAGCTCCACAGACTATCATTGGGCCATGCCACTGGCAGTCCATGGGCATATCACAGATTGGCCAATGTGCACTCCATACTCCAACAAAAGCCCAAGTCCTCAAGCTCAAGTCCAAGGTTCACTGGAGGCCCATGTACTCATTTATAGGTTCAAAACCCAAGTCTATAACCCAGTCACACGCCCAAGCTTATCCATTTCCTTGTCAATCCACACCATCCAATCTCATCTCCAACACAATCTTAACCACTCATCTTCATCCCTTAATCCTAACCATTCATCTCATGCATAAAAAATTAGGTCAAAACCTAGATCCACCTATCAAATCCAACCCATACATTCATGACATCAGATCTAGGCCATCCAACATATCCATCACCTAGATCAACTTTAGGACCATAACCATCCTTACATCATTTCATCATCCATCCATTTAGATCAACCATCACTCATTAAAGCCATTAGCTTTAGGACATTTCATCACAACCATCAACTACATATTAGGTAAAACCCTAGAGCCTCCAAGCTAATCCATTGCTTGCATACATCATGTTAGATCTAGGCCATTCATCATATTATCTATCCATCTCCACCTTTAAATCATAACCCTCCATTAGGTACCTCATCATTCCTATATTTTATTTCATCCAATTAACCTTAGAGCCATTAGATTTTAAACCAAAGTAATCTAAGCCATTCATTTATAAAAACCCTAGGATTAAAAGTAAAGCCAAAATCTCATCAAGGTTCATGCCACATCACCTACATATTATCACTTCATCCACACAATCCTTCCACACGATTTTTGCATCATCTAATCCACCTCATGCGCATATCACATAGGTCAACCCTCCACATCATCCAATTCATCTCATCCATTCATGCATTGCATTATAAACCCTAATACACAACACAAAATTCGTCCATGCCCATCTAGATCCAATGTTTTCTCTAACTTTTCTTGCACTCCAAGCTGACTTAGCCACCAAGTCACCATCTCTCTTATCAAGCCAAATTTGTGTGAGCCCTAGGAAACCCTAATATTTTCAACTTTTAATCCTCTCCATCCATCCTTTAGATGATCTAATCCAAGCCATTCACCAATCACTTAAACCAAGATTAAATCTCAGTCATCCATTCCAACCTGAGCCTATAAATAAAGCACTAAGCACAACACAAAATTCGTATGACTTGGAGCTCAATAGGACTAAAGGCTAAGGAGAAAAGATCAAGAGGCGAGAAGACAGTAGGTACCACACGATTTTACAAATGAGAGTTGTAAATTTACGTCTCCATTTTGTTTTCTTGTTCTCAAATTTATGGATGCCTGTATTTGAATTTTTTTCATGAAATAAATAAGTGATGTGCCATTAGAATCCTCGAAAGTCTGAGTATTCAAACTTATTTTTATACTTTCTTTAATTTAATTTTGTTTTCTTTGATTAATTAAAGTGCTTAGGTTATAAGTGTTAAACCTAAGAATTAGACTTTAATTAGATTGAAGACTATGAATTTTAATTAAATGGTGTAAATTGATTTTGAATTCTATCATGAATTTCAGATCTAGATTTCTTATTTATTTATTTATTTATTTATTTTGGGCGATGAGAGAAAAATTCCATAACCACCTTTAAATTATACATTTATTTATTCTGTTATTTACTTTATTTGTCAATTTATTTCCTATCTTTAGTTACATTAGTTACTTTGTATGTTTGCTGTATAAAATTATTTAATTCATGTTTTTATTGTGAATCTTGTATATTTATGTTTTAATTCTTTAATTCTTTGTATTCAAACTCTCTTTCTCTCAAGATTATTTAACTAGGGTTGGAGTTGTGATATTTTGGTCTTAAAACATGTGATTTAATTTAAGATGAGACTACCATTATTCTTCTTTCACCAATTTAATAAAAAGACGATGGATTTGATTCTCAACTTTGGCTTTCTAATAGTGGTTTTAACTTTGACTTTCTAATATCTAAATTAAAATTGTAATCCCATGCATTAAATTTCTTAAGACTACATCTTTTTAAAGGTACAAATTTAATTTAAGCATATATTTTGTTGATTTTTTTTGGGTCGACATTGCACTCAATCGCTATACTATTAAATGGTTCGTGCGCTTGAGAGATTTAAATGTAAAATTAAATTGTGTACCAATAAAATTATGTGATTTTAGGAAAAAAATGTTATTTTTGAAATATTTCTATTTTAGGCAAGTCTTTAAAATTGGAATTTTCTATTTTTGGAAAGTTTCCTTTCATTAGAGATTTTTTAAAATAACAATATTTTTAGAATTAAACTATTTTTGGAAAGTTGATAATTTTAGAAATTACCATAATTAGAATTTTTTTAAATTTTTTCTAATGTATTATTTTCCTTTTTTAACAAGAATTTTGCGTGGAATTATTTTTAATTTATTTGTGGAAAGTATTTTTTTGGAAAGTTTCTATTTTTAAAAAAATCTACTTTTTGGTAATTGATCTATTTTTGGTAACCATCCAATTTTATAAAAAGTCTCCAAACTTAGAAGCTTTCTAAATCTAGAAATCTTATCTAACTTATGAAATTTTCAAAATAATCAAATCTTGGAGACTATAGAATTATAGATTGAATTGGTGAAACTCAATTTTAAATTTTTATGGTTTTATCTTATTTAAAATTCTTGTTTAAGATTGTAAGTATTATATCTCATTCACTAGTTGTAGTTTAGGAAAATTGCATCTAGATTAGGTTTCATGCATTTTTTTATGAGAGTCAGAATCTTCACTTTGTTTTGTGGTATTTTATTATATAAGGATTTTGAATAGCGCTCTAAAAATTTCAGTCAGAAAAGCAACACAGGCCAAGGTAAGTGCCTAACATCATTTTCTTTAATTTTTTATTTTCCATGCATTCATATAGATTTTATTAGGGTGCTTGCATATATTTTGCATAAAAAAAAATAAAAATATTGCATATTTATTTTGCTCATGCATTTAGGTTATTAGTCTTCATGTATTAGATTAGATTGTTTTCTTATTGTTTGTATATTTGATTTGAGTATTGTATTATTTGATTTAGGATTATAGAAAAAAAAAAAGTAATTAATAAAATGGTTCATACACTCCCCTGATAAAATTAATTAAGGAACCATGCCAGATTTTAAGGTTTCATTGAGCAAGGGAAGAAAGAGGGTTGCAGGAGTGGAGATTCGAGCGACGTAGGAGTTGGAAGAAACATGGAGAGAGAACGTTGATTTTGCGAGAGAGGAAGAATCGAGTCCAAGCCGGAAAAAACTCG
Organism: Chimonanthus salicifolius; assembly: GCA_013350335.1. NCBI lineage: Eukaryota > Viridiplantae > Streptophyta > Magnoliopsida > Laurales > Calycanthaceae > Chimonanthus > Chimonanthus salicifolius. The sequence continues at coordinate 54,173,377 of CM023532.1, forward strand.
GTGAGTGGATGAGAAACGGCACTGTTTCATGTGAGAAAATAGAAAAGGGAAGAAAGGGAGCAGGGTGAGAAAGGAGGGAGGAGCGAGTGGGAACAAGAAGACGAACGAGAAAATCAAACAGGGAAGAGTTTGAGATAGAAGGAAGAGGAGGAAGAATAAAATCCACTCGGCAGAAAAATCCAGGTGACATTTCTTCTCCTGCATACAGGAAATAGAGAAGAGAAGAAAGAGAGAAAATAGAAGAAGAAAGAAAGAGGAGACTTTGAAGAGAGAGAAAGAGGCCTAGAGAGTGGAAACGAACTCGATTTGAGGAAGACGTGCAGAGGGAAAATTAAAAATCAAGCACAGAGACGAGGAAGACAAGCTGGGCACTGTGCATGCCCGAGCCGTGTGCGATCGTGACTCAATGAGTGAAGAGTTACCCTTTTTATCTTGTTTTTTTTTTTTTTCTTTTAAGTAATTTTAAGGCTATAAATATAGCATTAGGCCAGGCATTAGAGGACACAAAAATCTAGAGTGAAGTTTAAATTAACGTTTGAATGCTTGTTCGAGTCCCCTAAATTGGTTAGTCTCTTAATTTGATTTTAAATTTCTGTTCATTTAAAATTTAATATAAGTGTTGAATTTTATTTGCATGATGAATTTAAATTCCATATCTTGCACACATTTCAATTACTTAATTTAAATTCTTTAATTCCTCACTCAAATCAAAGTTATTAGAAAGTTCTTCAATTTTTTTAATCTAAATTCGAGTCAGATTAAAACTCACGCGTGTTCAATTTCTTAATTGTATTTGACTGCATTAAGTCTTTATGTTCAAATTCTCAATTCTTCATTAAAATTAAAACTCATCGATCCTCTAATTTCTTAAAATCAACAGTTTGTTTAAATTAATTTTTCAAATTCTAAAATTACATGATTATTATGATTAAATTAGACTTAAATTTTAAGTCGCCAATATCTTTATCATTGTTTAACATTTCATCAGAAAATATATGACCATCTTAATTTTAAAATATAGTCTTACTGACTTGACAAATCTGTCTAAAGTTTTCGTTAGTGAATTTGACAAAAGCATCGACAGTCAATATTTTGATTTTATTTATGGAATTTCTGAAGGGGCTGTTTCCCTTTCTTTTTTTTCTTTTATGTTTTTCAACTTATTTTCTATTTTATTTATCAAATTGAATTTTGACATTTATGTCATTATATGGGGTTTTCCCATTGATTTTCTTCAATACTAATGACTCTAACTTGAATTAAGTATTGAAGTTTTACTGAAAGTCATCCAATTAAATGGTTTTTAAAGTTTTTTTATCTCTCTAAACTCTATCAAACAATAAGTTCAGTCATCCTTTGATGTGGTAGGTGCCGAAGTAGTGTGAAATGACATGTGATGGACTGTACTGAGCTACTATATTAAAATAATTTTATGGATTACACACTAAATTAATCTTTCTTTTATATTTTTAGTCATAAAAATCTTCAATATAATAGTTGTTTTAGATTATACTAATCATAGTAAGTTATCTTATCAATTTAGACTTACATTTACATTTAGATTTGACAAAAAAATATGCATAGATTGATTATCTTTCTCACATCAATAGAACTTGAACCTACAACCTTTAAACCATAATAATCTTTAAAAATAATAAATATAATTGTTTTTGATTACTCTATTTGAAGTACTTACATCAGTATTTTTTAAAAAAAATTACATGTAGAAAACTGTGAGATATCTAATGTAAAACCTCTATGGATGAATCCACTATCTTTAGAACACACCAAAGTTAAACCATGGGAGTTTGAACCCGTAACCTCCCGCTTTAGGTAATCAATTGAACTATACCTATATAGATAATTAATTACTTGAAATACTTATATCAGTTAGTAATTATTTAATTCATGAAACTTTTCTACTAGTAATTAATAATACGTAGCAAGTAGTCAGAATTTAAAGATATACAAATGTGTCTTATCAGATGATGTGTTTCAATACCTGATGAGGAAAAGAAATGGCCTGTAAGATTGTTACGATATAGGTACAGAGTTTCCATATTCAGCAACTTCCCTAGACACTGAGGCAAGCTTTGATCATCCAATTCATTGTCTCCAAGATTGAGATATTGAAGATTATTCAAATTACATAAATCTGCAAGGAAGAAAATGAAGTTTTCAATTCTCATACTTGAACATGGAGGACATTATAAATGCTCATTTCTTAAATAAAATCATTCATACAGTCATTTTTTCATTTATCCACTTTTTTTTTTCAAATTTTAGTTTTTATTTTGCTATTACAAAATCATTCAACTTACCTTTATCTCATCGATCTAAACTTTTAAATGCATCTTATCATTTCTTCTGAATCTACTTTTCGTTAGGCCTAGACTTTCAGTCCAAATGACTGGTCCATAGATGGAGTTGCCCACAGTCATATAACTCCCTCTTTTTCTCCCCCTCTCACTGATGTGGGACTCGTTCGTACTTGTAGAAGTTTTGGCTCACTTACAACCCTTCTCATTATACAATGTATATATAGACGTACAACCCCTCAATCAGGGAACCTGACAAATATGGAATAATATAAACATGGAGGGTCAACCCTTTCCTCTAATTCTCCCCCACAAACTCGACTGTGGTAAAGTGACGAGGTTGGAGCTAAGTACGGAGAAGCGTTGTGCAGGCAACCCCTTGGTGAAAATATCGATGAGCTGATCTTGAGAGGAGACAAACAAAATTGGACGCGAGCCAGCGGTGACACGTTCACGGAGGAAATGATAATCAAGCTCAATGTGTTTAGTCTGAACATGAAGCACATGACTAGCCGCCATGTATGTAGCATTGAGATTATCACAAAAAAGAACTGTTAGAGAAGAGAGAGGGATGCCAAGGTCTCGTAAAAGATGTTGAATCCAATCAGTATCGGCACAAGTATAAGTAAACGCTCAGTATTCAGCTTCAGCACTTGACAGTGAGACTGTCGGTTGCTTCTTAGCACATCAAAAAATTAAATTAGGGACCTAGGAAGATACAATAACCTGTAGTAGAGCGTTTACTATCAGGACAACCAGCCAAATCAGAATCAGAGTACGCGACCAGGCGCAAGGGTTGTGTCGCACGTATGAGTTGGAGCTCATGACCAAGAGAACATTTGAGATAGCAAAGAATGAGTTTGACAGCATCAAAGTGAGATGTGCGAGGCTAACTCATGAACTTGGAGACAATGCGCACCACATAAACAATGTCAGGCTGAGTGAGTGTGAGATAGAGAAAAACACTAACAATGTGACGATACGCAGAGGGGGTCCAATAGCAGATTACCAGTGGTGGTAGACAACTAAGTCTTAGCAGCAATGGGTGTGGAGAAAGGTTTGTAATCAAGCATCTTGTGGCTGCGAAGAAGGTCAAGGGTGTACTCAGTTTGAGATAAATGTAACTCGTTGGAGTGTTGAGTCACCTCAGAACCCAAAAAGTAATGAAGAGCGCCAAGATCCTTGATTTCAAATTCCATACCCAGTTTGCGAAGTGAAAAAATGAAGAAGCGACGAAGAATAGCCAGTCAAGACTATATCATCAACATAAAGAAGAAGAACTATAATATGTGTGCCACGTCTATATGTGAACATAGAGCTATCCGCTTTGCTTTGAACAAACCCATGAGAAATGATAAAGGAGCTGAAGCGTTGAAACCAAGCCTTGGGTGCCTGTTTTTAACCATAAATAGTCTTTTGTAATTTGCAGACATGATGAGGACGATGAGGATCGACAAAGCCAGGAGGGTGAGATATATAAACTTCTTCTGTGAGATGGCCATGAAGAAAAACATTATTGACGTCCAACAGGTGAATGTGCCAAGTAGAAGTGACGGCAAGATGGAGAACAACGCGGATAGTAGTAGGTTTGACAACTGAATTGAAGGTCTCATCATAGTCGATACCGATCTATTGATGAAAGCCTTTAGCAACTAATCTTGCTTTGTAACGCTCAATGCTACCATCTAAGAGCCCTTAATCTTAAAAATCCATTTGCGGCCAATAGGGTTGAAATGTGGTGGTGGTGGAACAAGAGATCAAGTGTGCTATCGGAGAAGAGCATTGAATTTATCATTTATGGCCTGACGCCATTCCGCAGAGCGAACAACTTGAGTGTAGCACGTGGGCTCAACGTCAGATGTAGTAGAGACCATATAAGCAAATGCATGCCGGGGGGAGGACGAGTAGAAAATTCCACTCCCTTTTTGGGCTTAAAGATGCCGCCTTTAGCTGGAGTCACCATAGGATGAACGTTATCAGACGGAGGTGGAGCAAGTACCCGAGAGAATGTGACAGCAAAGCAGATTATGTTGCTGAGAGTGGAGACGGTGCGGCGACAGATGGTGAATCATGCGCCACTAGTGAAGAGGGTGATGCGGTTGTCGGAGATGCATGAAGGGTAGAAGGTGCATGTGCAGGAGTCATGCTAATAACAGGAAGGAAGATAATGTTTGAAAAAGATGATGTCGTAGGACGCACATGAGTTGTGGCGTAGGGAAAGACAGCTTCATTGAATAGTACATGTTGGGAAATGTAGACTCTGCCTGTAGAAGAGTGAAGACACCTGTAGCCCTTGTGGTGATCACTGTAATCAAGAAACACACACTCAAACGATCGAGATTGAAGTTTGTTAGTAGTATAATCACCTAAGTAGGGGTAGCACGCACATCCAAATGTGTAAAGAGTGAGACAATCAAGTGTGGTGCTATAAAGCTTCTGGTAGGGTGAGGACTATTAAAGAAGTGGTGTCGGCAGTCGATTGACGAGATGCACAACAGTGAAGAGTGACTCAACCCAGAGGTGATGGAGAAGATGAGACGCAAGCAGGAGGGTGCGACCCATTTCTGACAGATGACGGTGTTTGCGTTCAGCAAAACCGTTTTGCTGTGGAGTGTGTGGACATGATAGACAATGAATGATCCTTTTTTTTTTTACACACAGGTTATGAAATGAGTGATTATCATACTCCTTACCACCATCACTTTGAAAATATTTAATGGGAGTAGAAAAAAGATTTTCAACAAATATAATAAAGTTGTAAAAATGAGTGAAAACTTCCGATTTATGTCGTATAAGAAAAATTCAGGAAAAACATATGTAATCATCTGTAAATAAGACATAATATCGAAAGCCAAAAACTGATAAAACCAGAGACATCCATACATCAGAACGAATTAACTAAAATGATTTAAGAGTACAATGAGTACGAATAGAAATAGGAGTTTCGTAGACTTGCCCAAAGCATAATCACTACAAAAATGTGAACTAGAGAACTTAAAAGTGTGTCATAAACATTTATTAGGTGGCTAAAACTTGAAGCACTTTATTAGATGGATGTCCAAGATGCTTGTGCTAGAGCGATGAAGAGGAGCATGATGCAGTGAAAGCATGAGCAGTGCAAGTGATAGGCTTGATGGGATAAAATTCTGCTTCACATTGGCCATAAAACAAAAGAGCGTCAGTACGTAAATCACGAATAACAAGACTCAAAAGGAAGAAAGTAAAACTAACAAAGTGACCTTTTGTGAATTAAGCAACATATATCAAGGATTTGTACATGTGGGTGGCATGGAGAACATTGGAGAAAGTAAAACTAACAAAGTTATCTTTGATTTGAGTATATCAAAGAAGATAGTTTCTTTCCGTTAATTTGATGGAGACAAGATTGGAAAAATTGGGAAAAGGGATGATAGGGGGAGAGTAGTAGGAGGCTGCTGCTGCTGCTGCTGAGGAGGCCATCGGTGAGAGTGGCGTGATGCTGCTGTTCAGAGATTTGCCCCCGCCCCCTGCCCCGTTTTTTTTTTTTCTGTAGTGCTAGATGGGAGGCAACCGAGTGAGATCTAGAGTAGAAGAGATCTAGTAGACAGATCGGAGCAAAGAGGGGCTGAAAGCAGGTCCGACGATGGCAAATAATGCACTGCGCAGATCTGAGAAGTATTGGTCGGGAGCAGTGGATGCTTGTGTGGCGGCGAGGCAGATCGGAACCGCAAGAGAGAGAAGCAGCAAGAAAAAGGGATATTGCCGCCGGAAGAGAGATCCAACGAGGCGAAGAAGAAAGGGGGGCAACGCAGACAGATACGCTAAATACACTGCGAAGAAGAAGTTTGATTCCCGTCGCCAGCAGGGAGAGTCGGAGAGGAAGATCTGGGAAGTGAGACCGGAGCAGAGCTGAGCGGCTGCCGGAGGAAGAAGAGAGCAGCAAGCAGCGTTGTGGAGCTGCCACAAGCGAACAGATCTCAGATCTGAATCAAAGAACAAGGAATGAGGTGCAGACAAGGGGCCGGGCCACTTTCTCAGATCTGGCTGGCCAACAAGAAGACCGAGAAAGGAAGGGAATCAGATATGTGCATCAGATCGGCGACAGGGAAGTGGAATCGGCCGCCGAAGTGGAAGGACCTGTGCTGGAGCCGTGCGGCAATAGTAGGTGGAGAACCCAACCGACTGGAGAAAAAAATAAAAAAAAGGTCGGGAATTGGTCAGGACCCGACCGTCTGCCTCGGTAAAATGCAGAAGTTTTGACTCTCTCACAGCCTTTCTCATTATACAATATACAATGTATATACATAGACATACGACTCTTCAATCAGAGACCTCGGCGACTATAGAATAATATAAACATAGAGGGTCAACCCTTTCCTCTAATAGTACCCAATAATCTCCTCTCGAATGAGGCTCTCCAGCGGTTAAACGTCACCCACCATCTCGACCAGTTAGGGGATCCATCGGTGGGTTAGGCCTGGCTCTGATACCACTTCTTGGGTTTAGACTTCCAGCCCAAAAGATTAACCTGATAGGTGGAGTTGTCCAGTCCTATATAACTCGCTTTTTTTTTCTTCCTCTCACTGATGTGGAACTTATTCATACCCAATACTTTTCATAATTGAAAGATGTTCAAATGTGTCTTATCTAATGATGTGTCCCAATACCTGACGAGGAAAAGAAATGGCCTTTTAGTTTATTTTGAGACAGGTCCAGAGCTTTCATATTCAATAGCTTCACAAGACACTGAATCAGGCTTTGATCGTCCAATTCATTGTGGCCAAGATTGAGATCTTGAAGATTGGTCAATTCACATAAATCTGCAGGGAAGAAAATGAAGTTTTCAGAATTGAAAGATATTCAAATGTGTTTTATCGATGATGTGTCCCAATACCTGAAAAGGAAGAGACATGGCCTCTTAGGTTATTATAGGACAAGTCCAAAGTTTCCATCTTCAATAACTTCCCAAGACATTGGGGTAGGCTTTGATCATCTAATTTGTTGTTTTTAAGATTGAGCTCTTGAAGATTAATCAATTCACATAAATCTGCAAGAAAGAAAATGAATAGTAGATAAATGTAATTTTTTTCTTGAGAATTCAACGATATATGAAAGATGAATGGCTACAAATTTAAAATATATATAGCAATTCAATGCGAGTATGTATGTGGGTTGGGTTTTGGTACAAGTTGGATTGTGTCTACTATTTAATACATGTACTTTGGAACCCATTTAAGCATGGTTGGGTAGTCCAGTCCATCATCTAATTTGGTACATTTGTCGTGGAAGATGTGAGTCTAATCAACCAATTTACGATTTGTCTGGTCAAGTTAACTTGTTAAATAAATGCATTAAGATATGAATTGTCTCATTTAATAAATGGATGATGTTAAGTCAACTCCATTAAACTTTTTCAATTCAATGAGTCAGGTTAAGTCAACTATTCGAGCTTAGTTGGATTTTGTCGACCTAATTAATAAATAGGTGGAGTTAGATATTCATATGATTAAGGTGTTTAAGATTTGTTTGACCAAATTTGTAAAGATCTATTTATAATTTTCCTAAAAACAATACTTTTCTATGGAATATGATAAAAGAAATTTGGTCGTCCTTTTAGGTAAATTTCACTCTCAAAATCTATATTTTCAGTAGACCCTACACATGATAGCTCAATTTGCAGGTGTTTTGGTTCAAAAACCGAAGGACATAGTTTGAGTCCCACATTAACCGAATGCTCGTGGTTTACAGATGGTTGCGGGCATTCAAGTTTCAAAAATAAACTTCAAATTTTAAAAAAAAAATCTGATAAAAAAGTGTCTGTGTGAAAATATACTCCTGACAAGATATTAAGAGAAGGGGGGAGAGACAAATCGATTGTCCCAATACCTGACAAGGAAGAGAAATGGCCTCTTAAGTTGTTATAGGATAAGTCCAAAGTTTGCATCTTCAATAACTTCCCTAGACATTGGGGCAAGCTTTGATCATCTAATTTGTTCCCGCTAAGATTGAGCTCTTGAAGATTTGTCAATTCACATAAATCTGCAAGAAAGAAAATGAATGGTAGATAAATGTAATTTTTTTCTTGAGAATTCAACAATATATGAAAGATGAATGGCTACAATTTAAAATATATAGCAATTCAATGCGAGTATCTTGGGTTCGGGTCGATACAAGTTGGTTGGTTTGGTCTTAAGTAGGTTGGTTTTGGTACAAGTTGGATTGTATCTACTATTTAATCCATGTACTTTGGAACCCATTTAAGCATGGTTGGGTACTCAAATCCATCATCTAATTTGGTACATTTTGTCGTGGAAGATGTGAGTCTAATCAACCAATTTACGACCTGTTAGGTTGAGTTAACTTGTTAAATAAATGCATTAAGATATGAATTGTCTCATTTAATAAATGGATGATGTTAAGTCAACTCCATTAAACTTTTTCAATTTAATGAGTCCGGTTAAATCAACTATTTGAGCTTAGTTGGATTTTGTCGACCTAATTAATAAATAGGTGGAGTTAGATATCCATATGATTAAGGTGGTTAAGATTTGTTTGACCAAATTTGTAAAGGTCTATTTATAATTTTCCTAAAAACAATATTTTCTATGGAATATGATAAAAGAAAAATGGCCATCTTTTTAGGTAAATTTGGCTCTCAAAATCTATATTTTCAATAGACCCTCTCACACATTATAGCTCAATTTGCAGGTGCTTTGGTTCAGGAACCGGAAGACATAGTTTGAGTCCCACAGTAACCAAATGCTCGCGGTATATGGATGTTTGTGGGCATTCAGAGTTTCAAAATAAACTTCAAATTTAAAAAAAAAAAAATCGGAAAAAAAGTGTCTGCGTGAAAATATACTCCTAAGAAGATATTAAGAGAATGGGGAAGAGACAAACCGACTGTTGAAATTTCTTCTAAAAGTGCCCTTGCCTGTAGTGACATTTGATTAAAAGGTTTTGGTCGGCAGCTGCTGCATGCTTACTAATAAAAGGACTCATGTGAAGGGCAAAATTGTGTCGGTGAAATATTTTAGTGAGTTCACATTTTTTAAATAATTTTTTTAGAAATTTCTTTATTGTCCAATAAATAATAATAATATATATATATATATATATATATATATATATATATATATATATATATATATATATATATATATATATTTGAAATTACAGACCCCATTCCGCCCCCCTTCTTCTACCATTACCCTTCATTCCATTTGTAAATATGTTATTTCATAATTGCAATCAAGTCAAAGGTAGAAAATGAGATATTAACTACATTAATTACAATCCAGATTCTAAAATAATGTATTTCTAAGTTTTTAGATCACATTTTATTCTTTACTAAACCATAAATAAATAAATAAAGGTCCTATTGTATGAGAACTTCAAATAATCAGTACTATTCGTTCGTTTCTCTGGATCAGCTATAAAACCATTTCAAATTAAATACATACAGACAGCTCTTATATTTGGCATCTATTTTGCAACTTGAAACCACTAAAATCAAGAGCATAAAACCATTGTTTATAAAAAAAATATATATTTAAAAGAAAAGAGTGTAAAACCATTGACAGTATTAGAAGAATCACAGGCATCGAACTATAATTATAAAGCTGATAACAATTTAACAATTTCGCAGGATAGTTGATCCATCGACACGAAAAAAATATTCTAGCAATTTGTAAATCTCTAAGATTGATCCGTACACAATGCTGTGAAAGTTTTACTGTGGATAATATGATTTGGAGATGGTTAGAATGGACGTAATAAATATTGGTGGTATTTTTAAATTTATCATGACAATAATAGAAAAATATTGTTTTCTATTAATATTGAGATATTAATATTGAGATTTTATCACTTCTTCTGTTTTATGGTCAAATTTAGTACTATTGCGATATTAATGAAACTTTTTAAAACTTTCTAACTTATAACCTTCTGTAATTTAGTTTTATTTTATTTTAGTTTTGATAACTTTGATGACGGTATTTAGAAATGAACTTATGAGACCTTGGATGACATTTTATGTTAATAATGAATCATATTTTGTTTTGTTAGATAATTAATAACGTAATTTATTTCTTAGAGTATATTCCTATAATCATAAATTAGTAACGGTTATTTCAATTTTAGTTTTTATGTAATTTCCTAGTAATTTTTAAATATTATATTTTCTGTAGATTTTTACAATAATATCCCAATAAAAGCTCCAAAATTTGAAAATAACTTGATATAATCAATAGCCAATAATATACAACAAACTGTATTAATGACATTGTAAATTGTGAATAAGTCTCACTTTTGACCTAAGCCCATCATAATTTATGGTTTCTTAATATCAAGTTATGGCCACTAAGAGTATATATTATATAGCATTTATCTTCACGCCTTGATATAAATTTTTTAATTTTCCCCCTAGTTATGTTTAAACTTAATCATGACTTGTGAGTTAGCTTGTATTTGTTATTTGATAAGTTTTAATTTAAAAGTTCTATTGCACGGGTTCTCTTATATTCTCAATTATGAGTAGACCATGCTTTTGATGATCAAGAAAGTTAATGCGGAAATCAAACCCATTAAACTCGAAGACGACTCTTTCGAAGACGAACGGACCCAATTAAGTAAAATTGACCAGATTTCTCAATGAAACTATGCTCGGATCGGAGAAGGGAAGATGGGACCTCAAATCCAATCCAGTAAACTCATTTACACTCAAATCAAAGCACATTTGCATTAATTTAGGATCCAGACCCGTTTAATCCTTCTTGGACCCAAAAGGCCAATAAACCAACCCCATTTGTTCATTCATGGGTCCCACTTCGAATTCCACACTAGCAGAAATATATCATTCCTGTGGGTCCCACTAAATTCCACCCGAGCAGGCTAGGAATAGCAAGGACTCAATAGCGTTCGAAATCGGAATGGAAGGAAGCCAACTTTGGTGACTCAATGAGTCAGTCAACAACTATAGAAAGAGAAGGAAGAGAATGATAGGTGGGAACCGAGATTTGAGACAAAAATCTCTACAGAGGATGAAGAGGGAACGACAAGTTTCCGTACCTGTACTCATCGGTAGGAAGGAAAATAAGGGCACCCTTCTGCTGCAAAGAGATCGAGCGAAGGACGGACGAGAAAACAACAGACGAAAAGAGGAAATGAAGAAAATAAAAGTCGAGAAAGAAGACTCGGTTCAGCCAAGTAGAGAAAGAAGGAAAAGAAAAAGAAACAAGAGAGAAATCTGAGAGATAAAGCAGAGTTTCCAGGGGAAGACGGGCTATGAAGTTCCAGTGTCGCGAGAAGAAGGAGAAAAACCTGGTAGAGAGAGAAAAGAGTCCGAGAAATTTAGCAGTGGGAAAGATGGAATCAGTGACAAAACATAAACAGAGAGAGAAGGAGAAGAAAAGAAGGAAGAAAGCAGAGACGAAAAAACAGAGACGGGAAATAAGGGAGAAAACCAGAGAAAGAAACAGAACTGGTGGACTCCGTATTCCGAGTTATGGATTTTTTCTATTTTTTATTTTATTTTTGTAGTTAAAGTAAAGACGTAAATTGAGGCATAGGCCAAGCATTCTGGACCAACTCAGTTTAGCTGAGTTATTTGAATCTTTAAGTTTTGCCAGTCTCCCCAATAAGATGAGTCGAATGACTTTTACTTGAATAAAGTTAGGGAGTTTTCTACAAGTGATTCCTGTTGGAGTTTGTATTTTATTATGCATAGTGAGGGTAGTTTGGTACTTTCCTTTGTCTTAAATAGGGGCAGTAAGGGCCGGCCTAAGTGAAGAAGTGGGAGTGAGAGTGCTTTTGAGAGTGGAAAAAAGAGTCTCACATCAGAAGTGAAGGATTTCTGCATGAAGTTTATAAGTGGCAGCTCCTCCTTACTCAGCTAGACGAGTTTTGGGGCTACGATTGGAACCCAATCCAAACCTGAGCGGGCTCGAGTGTGCGAGTCCAAAGTGGACAATTTCTTGTTGAACCAAACCCTAAGACCAGAATTTTCGGATCGGGTCTTTACAAATAGTATCAGAGCCGAGTTCAGCACTCGTACTGTCTCGTATTGTGTTGGCCTACTACCTTCCACTAGATTCATTGGGTCAAGCCGGAGACGGCTCTAGGCTTAGCGGGTGGATTGTGAGACCCTGACCTGGCTCAGACGGCCGAGTCCAATAACGGCCGGCCTAAGTAAAGAAGTGGGAGTAGGAGTGTGTTTGAGAGTGGGAAAAAGAGTCTCACATCGGAAGTGAGGGAGTTCCGCATGGAGTTTATAAGTGGCATCCCCTCCTGACTAAGCAAGATGTGCTTTGGGGCCTACAAGTTAGGCCAGGCCCCAATCCAAACCAATGTGGGCTAGTGTGTGCTAGCCCAAATCGGATCCAAGCCCTAAGCCTAATTTTTCGTGTCGGGTCTTTACAGTTTTACTTTAGCATGATTATTAATCGATTGTTTTCATGGTATCAAGAGGAGGTTTTGGTTTTGCATCCCTAATCGTGCATCCCAGATTCTGAAGGGAAAGAAACACATGACCTTGCACCGTTGTGTCCATGCTTCTTTGCACTCAGATCTCAACCCAATCCACCCATCCACTGCAGCGTCACAACATCTCCTTGCACTGTCGGCTCCATGTTTCTCTACACTAATATTTCAAACCAACCCATCCATCCACAGTAGTGTCACCTCCCTGTTTGTCTCTTGTTCTGGTCATACTTCGCAGCCAACCCACCTATCACCTTGTTCTCGCCCCTTCTCAGGTCCCATTTTTCATCCCTACCGTCGCTTGCTACAAACCCTATTGTAGTCATTCTTAGATCTGTTCAACATTCTTCATGCAACCACCGTCTCGTCAAATTTATTCTCGATTACAACCACCCCTTTTGCGCACAGGTCCAATGCCTCTCCTATCAGTTGTCATCACCTCTTCAATGGCAGTTCTTTGATCGGATTGCAGGAAAATCTAAGTTGCAACAATTGCTCTGACAGATCTCTAGAACCACCAGATACCTAGTGTTCCCCATCAGCCATGCCTCATCCCATCAGTGTTCACCCATCAGCAACCAACAACTTTCTCAACTTTTTATGAAGCCAGCCACATTTTCAAGTAGAATTTGTTTTCTTTATTTCAGTCGAGTAATCTAAACAAGGCCCAGCTTTGAAGCCTAGGCAAACTAGGCCCAGTCAGAAGCCCAATTTTGAGTTACAAACGTCATTTTTTTTTCAAGGTAACTCTTATCTTGCAATTTGATTTGAAATGGCTGGTGAACGCGATGATTCCCTTCAGGCAATTGATGTGAATTTGAATGAGAACAACAATACTTATTAGGTATATGCTATGAAAAAGATATTACTGGAAAAAACAAATGGGGTTAAATCTCTGGGGACGTCGTTGCTCCCACGGGCACCAAGGCAACAAATTATGGTCAGTTATTGGTTACTTAGAACACAAATAATTCCATAATCCCCACTTTGATCAATAACTTAGTTGAGCTCTCTATTGGTATGCAACTTGAGAAATTTTCTATAGCCAAAGAAATTTTGGATCACTTAGCTGAGGTTGTATAAGCAATATAACTTCGTGAAGTGATACCAAATAGAGAATGACATTCGCATGATCAGACAAAGACATATGAGTATTCAACAATTTTATTCAATTATGACTACTTTTTGGGATCAACTTGCACTAACGAAACCTACATGACTTAGTTCCATTGAAGTTTACTTCACTAATAGAGAAGAAGGGCATCTCGTTCCATTTTTTGTGGCCCTTCAGGATGACTTTCAAGCACTTCGAGATGACTTTCAAGCACTTCGAGACTCCATTATTCATTGTAGTCTCCTTACGTTTGTTGATTCAGTAGTTTACGAACTTTTAGCTGAAGTTCGCTTAAAGTCTCATGTAGGAAATTGTTCTCTCTTCAGGTCTAGTCAGACTGTTTTAGTTATGCCTTCCAAGTTTTCCTCTAGTTCACAGAATCGACAGTGCCAAGGTGGGAGAGTTGCCATTGATGATTGCAATTACCTTAAGAAGAAAGGGTACTAGAAGGCACAATGATATTAAAAAAGACAGCAACAACTAGTGTCAACATGACAACAACATCAAGTGCCAAACCCTAAACAAGATCACATTGTCACTGTTGTTCTGTATGGAAATGAGGCATCACCTTCTACTACTTCACTATCCACTCTTGCAAACCATTTGTAGAAATTTCTTGCTTCTCATCAGCCTAATGCATTGTCTACTATTTTTCCCTCCATAGGTTTGCCTCCTTCAGCTTCTTCAAGTATTTGTCCCTCCACCTGGGTCTTTGACTTAGGAGTTACTCATCGTATGACCAATGATATTTCTTGGTTTACGTTTTTATCTCAATCATCCTCATCTGTTTATTGTTAACTGTCAATGCTACTTCCATGGCATTCGCAGGTTTTGAATTTATTATGTCTTCTCCTTTTGTGTCTTTTTGATGTTTATTGCATCCATCAGCTCACTATATTTGATTTCTACAAATCAGTTATGTGATTCTAGATATAAAGTTCATTTTTCTCCCACTTCAGGATCCCCATTCCAAGAGGCTGTTGGGACATGCCATAGAGAAAAAAGATTATACGTGTTAGAGCATCTTTGTGTTCTTGATGTTGCATCCTCAGTTGATTTATCATATTTTCGTTTGAGTCTAAATTTTATCTAGTTTTTACTTATGGCATTCTCATCTTGGGCATTTCTCTAATTTATGTTTAAAGTATTTAGTCTCTATAGGAGCCTTAGGAAATTTATATTGTATTAACATTTCTGATTGTAGTGGATGTAAATTTACAAAGTTTTTTGTTGGCCTTTTAATAATAGCTCATCAATATCTCTTGCTCCTTTTAATTTAATTCATTCTGATGAGTGGGGACAAGCTCTTATTGCCACAAAAGGGGTTCAAGATACTATGTATCCTTTATTGATGACTGTTCTAGTTATTGTTGGATTTATTTGATGAAATATTGTTCTGGATTTTTTATTATTTTCAAACTTTCAATGCACTCGTTCGTACACACTTCTCGGCCACTATTAAATGTTTTAGAGGTTATTTGGATGGAGAGTATACTTCTGGTGATTTCTTAGATTTGCTTGCCACGGATGAGACCATTCATCAATCCTCTTGCACTAATACTCCCGAGTAGAATGAGGTTGTGGAAAGAAACATAGCCACATCATTGAAATTGCTCGCTCTATGTTACTCTCTATTACTGTTCATAGTATCTTTTGGTGAGAAGTGGTTCTTACCACAACTCATGTGATTTACAAATTCATTTTGCCATTACTTCTTGTAAATCTCCGTTTGAAAGGTTATATGTTAAAATTCTCAACTATTTCTCTTTGAAAGTTTTTGTTTTACATGCTTTATCCCACGTCCTCACAATGAACGCATAAAATTATCTGCACGGTCTGCCTTGTGTGTTTTTCTTGGTTATGCTGAGGGTCAAAAGGGGTATCGCTGTTACAATCCTAGGACACAGAAATTGTATATCTTTCGTTATGACGTTTTCCTTGCTCATATTCCTTTCTATTATATTCATTGCAATTCTAGCACTTTTACTAAATCTGAGCTTCTATATATTGACCATTTCTCTGATATTGATGTTTTGTCACTCTCCTTCAACTTCTGACAATGTGGATCTTGGTTCCCCCAGTTATCCTTTGCAAGTCAGTAAGCCTTTTAATAATTTTGGTTATTCTCATGAAAATTTTGGTTATTCCTGCTATTTTACTTCATTTTATTCATTTCTCACTTTCATTCATGCTATATCTAAACCAACCTCCTATAAGAAGGCTACCTGTGATCTTATTTGGCAACAGGCTATGGATGATGAGCTTTCTACATTGCATAAGGATAGCACATGGGACTTGGTATCTCTTCCTCTAGATAAACATGCAATTGGCTGCAAATACGTGTATAAGATTAAGATAAAGTCTAATGGTTCTATGGTAAGATATAAGGCCCGATTAGTTGCTAAAGGTTATGCACAGGAATATGATATTGATTACGAGGAGATTTTTGCCCTTATTGCAAAGTTGACTTCTGTCCGCATTTTGATTGAAGTTGCATCAGTTCATCAGTGGAGCTTATCGCAGATGGATGTTAAAAATGTTTTTCTAAATAGATATCTCTCTGAAAAAATTTATATGATTCCTCCCCCATGTGTATCCTCATAATCTTGGGGAAGTATACAAACTTCGAAAGGCATTATATGTTAAAGTCCCTTTCTCACGGTGGTAGAACAACATGATTGACCCTAGAGGGGGAGTGAATAGGTCAATCCCATTTTCCATGGTTTTACAAATTTCTTAATTAATTTAAGCGCAACGGAACATTAATCAAGAGATTTGTTTAGTATGATAGATTGTTTATAATTTCTTTAAACGATCACACTAAAATTATGACCCTTTACATATTGCTTGATTATCGATTCTTGTGCACAATGTGTAAAATAAGATAATCAACATACAAAGTGATGTGTGTTGATAAGAGTACTTAAATACTAAATACAAACACACAAAGAATAAACACCATAAGACCAATTTAAAGTGGTTCGGTTAGCCAACCTACATCCACTATTAGGGCTAAATCAACCTTGAGTCATCCCCAAATCTACTAAGTGGAGACTTACACCCTCACAATTAGAGTATGAATTGCACCTCACTCAATCGGTTAGGAATTTCACCCACTACTGTAGAATAGGAATTCTACATATCTATTTGGCTGGGAATTCCACCCACCACTGTGACAGAGACGACACTCTAGAGTTTTTATAGTTGTTCCAGAGCCACTCCTCCTTAATCCACTTTCGGAACAAATGTTTTAAAGCAAAATTAAAACCAAGAAGCACTTACCTTTGTAACTCTATCTCTTGATGTATGCTTCTTTAAGATCCACCCAATGTGTCGACGTTCTGCCTTAAAGCCATCGTAAAACAATCACAATCTAGAGCAGCAAGGGAACTGATTATGCCACAGCTTTCCTAGTTTTATATTCCTTTCTCCTCTCTCTCACAAATTCAATCAATATGATTGGTTGTATTTGATTCTCCAAGTGTAAGCACGAGAGAGAGTGATCATTCTGTTGGCCTTTGTCTAAGCTCACTGATAATGATGAGGGTCCAACTGATTTGCCAAAGCACACCAACTGGTTGCATAAAGTTTGGTTTATATAGAGAAAGCAACCAGTTGTATCATCGGTAATGTATTGACAGGTCGGTCACACTAAGGGGTCTGTGACTAGAAATGTTACCGTTAAACACCCGATCGTTGTGCATTAAATGCGCTCCCAATGGTAATAATCTTTCCCAGTCGACATGTCGGTGTTGCCGATGGGTCAAAAATCATGGCACCGAGAGGTCGGTTCATATGAGAGGCTCGGTCTGGGACAACACTATACTGATAGAGTTTCAAGTCCAGAAACTAGTCTTACCCAGAATGTCATGTCACCCTTTACCGAAGGGTCGGTCCTGGTATTCTCGATCGATCTTGACAAACTGAGATGTATGTTTCTTCGAGAGCCCATTTAAGTTCACAGTCGAGAACTCACAAGTCCTTTACCGATGAGTCATCGACCTCGAGGGGTCGTTTAAGTTTATCACTAAGGGCTCGATGCATATGAGACTCTCGGTCAGAGGCTTTTCCAGAATGTCAGTTTTATGATCCATAACCTATGTTAATCTGGCCGACCAGTCTTTGACCACAATGGATAGATCCTGTCTCCACCGAGGGGTCGGTGAGAATGACTGGTCTAGCTGACAGTGAAACCAAATACATATTTCCAAGTTGAGTTCCAATTCACTGTCAGGCTTCTTCTCTAGGCTTTTAATGATTTTACCATTTGTTTAACTAAGCCTATGGATGGTCTTCTCTATGGTGTGGGTACACCTAAAGTCATCTATGACTATAATACCTGTTTTGTAATTACCATAATGATAAGCTTCAATCCGGTGGAGCATGATCTTCACTCTTGATCACTTTGGGTTTTCAACTTCTAGCAAGTGCTTCTTCACGATTCATGGAATTGACAAACTAGGGACTCGGCCAAACTAGGGATTCGGCCATGCCGGGGCACTAACAATATGTTTTCAAACAGATACCTCGTACTTGGTTTGAAAAGTTCTCCACATTGATTGATTCTCTTGGCTTTCAATCTAGTGCTCATGACTCAAGTCTTTTTGTTCGTTCAACCTCGGTTGGTCGTATTCTCTTTCTTTTGTATGTTGATGATATGATCTTGGCCAGTGATGATCTTGATGTCATTGTATAGTTGAAGGTCCAGTTGCACAAACAATTTGCAATGAAAGACTTAGGGGCCTTGGGATACTTTACTGGGATAGAAGTTGTCTTTTCTCCCAAAGGCTATCTTCTCTCTCAATCTAAGTATGCTGCAAATGTTCTTCAGAGAGCTCGTATTACTGACACTAGACCAGTTGCGACACCTTTAGAGCTTAATGTTCATTACACTACATTTGAAGGTGTGCCTTTAAGAGATCTTACACCGTATCACACTATAGTTGGAAGCTTAGTCTATCTCATCCATTACGGGGTCTGACATCGCATATCCAGTTCATATTGTAAATTAGTTTGTCTCCTCACCAACCACTGCTCATTGGCCAGCTGTTGTTTGTATTTTGAGGTATGTTCGTGGAACTTTATATGAGAGTTTGCTACTTCTCTCGTCATCTGCATTGTAGCTCTGTGCATTCTCTGATGCTGGGTGGGCAGGTGATTCATTTGATCGCAAATATACTACTGGCTTTTGTGTTTTTCTGGGTGACTCTATCATTTCCTGGAGAAACAAAATGTAAGATGTTGTTGCTCATTTATTTGTTGAAGCTGAGTATCGAACTATGACCTCTACACTGCTGAGATTATTTGACTATACTAGTTATTTGTAGACATGGAAGTCTCTCTTTCTACTCCCATTCCTATGTATTATGATAATAAGTGTGCAATTCAAATAGTGCATAACTCAGTTTTTCATGAGCGTACCAAGCATATTGAGTTGGACTATCACTTTGTGTGACATCATCGTTATCTTTGCATGGTTTCTCTCCCGTTTGTGTATTCTCCAATGCAATTGGCTAACTTTTTTACGAAGTCACACCATTACACTCTTCCAGTTTCTTCTAGGCAAACTCTAGATGCTTGACATTGTAACTTCGCGAGTTTGAGGGCAGGTGTTAGTGTTTGTATTTTATTATGTCTATTGAGGGTAGTTTAGTATTTTCGTTTGTCTTAATTAGAGCTTATATGTTTGTATAAATACTCATTGTATTAGTTTAACATGATTATTAATTGATTTTTTTCAATTCCATGGTTTTCCTTACTTGGGTGATGAAGTACGATATCGATATCATTATTGAAGTTCATCCAATCGAATGGTTTTTAAGGGTTTCTTTTTCTCTCTAAACTCTATCATGATAGTTGTGTTTGTAGAAAAGATAAAACTATGTATTGTATTTAATCCCTATGCTATTACATATATTTATAGCTTCTAGCCGACCCTAGGGCTATCACACTTAGACTTAAACACTTAACTAATTATAAATCAAATACACCTCTTAATTAGAGGTAAACCCAAACTCCTAATCACACAATAACTCTATTAATATTAGAACTCTAAATATATTCCAACAGTGTTGATTTCTTTTTTCAATCTTCGACATTGTTATTTTTGTGTGGACGATAGACGTTTCCTCCCCAACACATAGTATCTCTCACGCTCAATCTCTCTTCTAAAGATTCGTATTAGAGAATTCCTCTCTTTCTCCATTTTTCTCATTATCATTATCTATGTTATTTTTTCATCAATTTCGAATTGACCTTTTATATTTAAATTTGACAAACTATTTTTATGAATTGACTATTTATGTAACACCAATGAGAATCAAACTCACAACTTTTAGACTATAACAATAAGTCTTTATCTCTTTGTCTACTCATGTCTAACATCTACGTGTAATCATAATCATAATTTATTTTTATCTACAGTTTTTCAAGTTTTCAATTTAATTTTTAGTTCGACTGATTTCAAAATTGTGGGACTAAAGTGTTTTCACTTTTTAGGTCTCTTTTATCTAATTCCTAGAATCTATCACTCTCTTTCCCAGAACTTCAAGATCGATTGAATTACAGGCAGTTAATTGATGATATTTTTTTGTTTGTTATGTGTTGATCATTACTTTGGAATGTTTGGATGCAATGTGAAATGTGGTTGGCTGTTGCGAAATGATTGATTTTTTTAGCTTTTAATTATACTAATGATCATTATTATCTATGTCATTGGTCCTATCAATCTAGAGTTAGCTTTTATATTTAGATTTGACAAACCTTTTTCATAAATTAATTATTGATCTGATATCTATAGAACTTGAACCCACAACCTTTTAACCGTAACAACCTTGCGGATCATAAATATAATTGTCTTAGATTACACCACTTGAAATACTTATATATCAATACTCCTTCTGTCCCAATCTAGTTGTCTGATATGCATTTTGGGACTGTCCCAAAATAGTTGTTTTATATGCCTTTAGTGGAAGAGTTATAGAATATTGGAGAGAAATTCATAAGCCTTTTAAGAGCCCTTCCTTAAAAAAATTAAAATTTTAAAATGGGACAATTAAAATAGGAGAGAGGGTATATTAATTCATGAAACTTTTCTACTAGTAATTGATAACTTGTTGTAAGCAGTCAGAATTGAAAGATGTCCAAATATGCCTTATCTTATGATGTATCCCAATACCTGACGAGGAGAAGAAATGGCCTCTTAGGTTGTTATCAGATAGGAGCAGAGTTTCCATCTTCAATAACTTCCCTAGACATTGGGGTAAGCTTTGATCATCTAATTTGTTCTCGCTAAGATTGAGCACTTGAAGATTTGTCAATTCACATAAATCTGCACACAAGAAAATGAAGTTTTCAGTTCTCACACTTAACATGGAGGACATTATTAATAAACAAGGAGCTCATTTCTTAAATAAAATCATTCATATAGTCATTTTTTGTTTCTCCACTTTTCTTTTTCTTTTTTCAAATTTTACATTTTACTCTGCCTCTACAAAATCATTAAACTTGTGTTTACCTCATCAATCCAAACTTTTAAATGCATCTTATTATTTCTTATAATCCCTCCGTCACAAAATACTTGTCCTATTTGTATTTCAAAATTGTCCCAAATTACTTGTCATATTCCTTTACTTTCACATTAAATTAAAGCTTTAACTTTTTCGATGAGTTACAAATCACCTTCTAATGTAATGGGAAGACGACATTCTTTTATAAACTTTGACTTGCCCATATGCGACATTCTGTAATTACTTTCACCTTCGACTTTTATTGTCTCAATCATGCATTGCTTCATAGTTAGGAAAACATTATTTAATAATAACTATACAACGAGACACCGCCCAGATCCTTTTTTTTTTATTAGGTTTGTATTGACTCATAGAATCTATTAATAGGCTTTTGGCGCGCTACTATATGAGTAATGATCCGAAGAAATCGGTCTCTATTTCACAAGAAAAGACTTCTTTATTTCATGAAAACCTACATAGCCGTATATTAATTACTAAAATATAGAAAAATAAAAGAATCATAAGGTTAATTAAAAGTGTGCGTACATTCAGCGCCATCTCATCATCATGACAAAAAGAATTAGTATATAGATGTAATTTTTTCTTGAGAATTCAACAATATATAAAAGATGAATGGGTGCAAATTTAAAATATATAGCAATTCAATGTGGGTAGGTAAGTGGGTTGGGTTTGGTATTGCGTTAGGTCCTATGTGGGTGGGGTTTGGTACAAGTTGGATTGTTCTACTATTTAATAAATGTACTTTGTCTCCTCTACTCTAACATCTAAATGTAATCATAATTTATTTTCTACTAAAAAAAATTAAATTAAATTTTTTGTTCGATTGATTTCATAATTGTGGGACTGAAGTGTTTTTACTTTTTAGGTCTCTATTATCTAATTCCTAGAATCATCACTCTCTTTCTCACTCTTTTTTTTTTTTTTTTAAATGAGATTTAATTTATTTCATTCAAAGAGGAACCCAAAGAATATATCACTTTCTTTCTCACTCTCTTAAACATTAGATCCATCACATCAAAAAACTTCAAGACTGAGTCACATGTAGTTAATTGATGGAATCTTTTCTTTTTGTGTGTGTGTGATGTGTTGATCATTACTTTGGAATGTTTGGATGCAATGTGAAATGTTGTTGATTCCATTTTGAATAATTTAATTATTTAATACTTTTACAATAATGTACCTATTGATCCACTATATAAGTAAGGATTTTATAAAAGTGAAAAAAAATTATTACTTTATAATTATAGAAAAAAAATTATTACTTTCTAATTATAGAGTTTTGGGTTAGTCCAAAAATTAAGTATAGATATTTTTAGATAAATTAATTTTTATAAATTTAATATAATTTTAAAATCACAAAAAGTTGAGACCAAAATTATTTAAAGAGATTACAATTTGAATAAAAAATATTTTTTGTTTAAAATTTATTTCAACTAATCAATTAATCTTTAATTAATAATTATTTATTCAAATTTTATTTCAACTAATCAATTAAACCTTAATTAATAATTAATATCATTTATAATATATATATTAATGGCATGGGTTTGATCAAGTTTGACTATGGTTAAACCCATTTGAACATTATTTAATCCAACCTACTTCGAAGACAATTCAGTAGACGGTCTGATTCTGATAACATTGTTTTCAGTCTCTAAAGTTCAAAGGAGACTATTGGTTATTTTTTAAGGACATTTCACATTTATCATGGGTTGGGCTACAAAGTTGATTAGAATGAATGGAAGAATTCATGGATAATTAAATATAATTATTCTTTTTCATTTGTTTTTTTGTTGATTATTATTTTATGTTTTTGATGTGTTTAGATTAGGTGGGATGCTTGCTTCCTTCAAATGGTTCTGTTTCTGGTGCCTGGTTGGCTCTGTTCATTTGTTTGATACATGGATTTTAAACTGAAACTAGCATATCTGATATCTCAACTGGGTTTTTTATTTATTATTATTTTTCTTTTTGTTAACTATTCTTTTCTTTCTTTCATGATTTTAGGTCAGATGGATTACTTGTTTGCTTCGCATTTTTGGTATTTCTAGTGAAGTTTCTGTTCTGCAGTGTTTGTGATTTTCATTTTTGATGACTGGGTTTTGCGTTTTGAAGAATTTCTAGTTGATTCTATCCTGGAATGTTATGATCTTTATTTTGTTGATTTTGGTTTTCTAAATTTAGTAAAAGTGATCTGATTTTTGAAGTCCATTGCCTTTTCCATCCTGGGTCGAAAGACGAGAGAGAGGGGAGGATGGAAAGACGTTTCTCAGTTTCTACGAGGGCAAAACTGTAATTTGAAAGGAACCCAAATACGCAGTGTATCCTGAGTAAAATATCCGGTATAAATATCAAAATCTTATCATTTGAATAAAAAGAGAAATATTTTAAAGAATTGGTTAAGAAGAATGGGAAAGGAGAATGCTTTAAAAAATTGATTTGAAGAATTGATTATTTTGTCTTATAAATTTTATCTTTAAATATGATAATACTATAAACCATTTGATTTTATACAACTTATAGTGACATGAGATGATTTAAAGAGCATGAAATTACATCCACATACCATTCACATATTTCTTTACACATTTTACATAATTATATAATTTAATTGATTATTCCGTGTACCACTCTTCAAAAGAAAATAACATTTTGCTCTATCTTTTTAAAATGGAAAGAGAAAAAAGAAAAAAAAAAAAGTAATGACAAAATGTTCTTTTCCTTTTAAAAGTGATGCACCACACGGTAGAAACTCATATTATACGGATTATTACCCCTTTTTAAAAATCCCTTCTCTTTAAACCCTTTTCCATAAAATTACTCAAACAAAAATCAGACATAGACTGTTTACCTTGTGGCATCCTCCATCCAGCGATCTTGTTACCAGACAAATCCAGTGTAGAAAGTTGTTTGAATTGAGCAAACAAAGTGGCGTTTGGATACCATTTCCCCGACTCTCCACCTCTTAAAAAACCCAAATACAACGACTGTACTCGAGATGTGGAATCATCACAATAGACACCATCCCAATTGCAACAGTCCTCTCCCGTCCAATTTTGTAGTCGATCGCTTTGAGTGGTGAAGTCTTGTTTGATGATGAGAAGAGAGTCTCTTTCCCAAGGATGACATGCCATGCAGCAGTGAGCAGCCACAAGCAAAGCAACAATGCTCCACAGACACCGCACCTCCATTTTTTCAAGACACATGTTCGAATATGTCAGGGCTGATTACCATATTTATCTTCAAAAATAAATAAATAAATAATAATAATTACTATTATTACTTTAGAAGGACCTGATCTGATCTATAACTCCAAGTCAATGCACAAGTCTTGTTTGTGTTTCCATTTGAGTGTGATGGATAACCACCAAATTAACTTGCATACTTGAGTTATGACAACTTTTATTTATATGAAATTGATTAGGACTGAAATCGGATAGGATCAAGTCAGGTTTTTTAAAATCCAATCCAACTCAAGTTAATATTTATTGAATCCGATTAGACTTGAGCTATTAATCCGAAATTATCGACCCAATTCCACTTTGAATTTTAACTCGAATTTTGACCCGACCCATATTCTGAACACACAGAGAGAGAGGGAGTGCTGAGGGATGGAGATCGGATGAGGAGAGAGAGATTAAGACATGAAGAATAGAGGGAGAGATAGGAACAGAGAGACACAGGTGAAAGTTGCTGTGTACTTTTTTAGAAACATGTTAATTAAAAATGGACAACAAACGTAGGGTAAAATTGAATTTTAAATAAAAAGGTGGAAACTCATGTAAGATAAAAAGAAGCCCGTGCAAGTATCATTACCCAGGTTTAAAATTGTAAAAATTTAAAAATTTCAATTTAAATGGTCAGATCAAATATAATTTTCTCTCTTCCAATAAACCCATAGTTGGACCGAGGTGAGTCTTAATTACAGTATATATTAATGGAGTCTAAAATATTTTAGAACTCCCTAATCTCATATTTATACAGTTCCAATAAACCCACGTTTGATCAAGGTGAGTGTTAAATACAGTGTAAATTAATGGAGTCAAAAATAATTTAAATCTTCCAAAATTCTAGAGCAACATCTTAAAGAGTCTTCATCTTCTATTATGCTTTATTTTTATGCTTTTATACTTTTCTTGTGATTCTCTCATGTAACTTCTATAAATGGATCGATAGCAAAGGTCATTATTTACTAGAGTGTTGGTAAAAAAATTACTTCAATTGAACAATTAATATATTATTTTTTAAGTCTTAAAAATTTAGTTCTATTCCATAATATAATTTTATAAAATTAGATCAATGGGTCATCAAATTTAGAATGGTGGTAAAGTTAACTAAACAACCAATTTACATCAAATAAGTGATTGTAAAAGGATAGAAGTGTGATTCAAAGGTGGTCTCCATAAAGCATCTCTGCTTGAACATTTAGGAAAAATTCTTTCTTCAAATGTTTATGATATGTTGATTAAACCATAATTACTACTCCCTCTGTCTCATTTTAGTTGTATCATTTTAAAATTTGAATTTTTAAGGAATGGTTTTCAAAAAACTTATGAATTTCTCTCAAACATCCTTTTAACTCTTTCAAAATACATATGAGACAACTATTTTGGGACAGTTTCAAAATGCATATGAGACAAAATTGGGACAGAGAGAGTACTTAAGTCACAAAGTCACAACAATTAAGTAAATTGTTGTGGTGGTTATCCATCACAATCAAATGAAAGCACAAAGAGAATTGACTATTGACTTGGACTTGCAAATGAGATAAAAGGTACATGTAAAATAATACTCTCTTTATCTCATTTTAGTTATCCCATTCTAAAAAATTAAATTTTTTAACGAATGATTCTCAAAAGGCTTATAAACTTCTCTCCAACATCTTATAACTCTTTCAATAAAAAAGAGATAAATATAAAAAATAGCATATCAGACAATTATTTTAAGATAGTTCCAAAATGCAGACAAGTAAATTGGGATAGAGAAACTAATAAATGATTTTTATTATTATTTACCTGTGAAGATAAATATATTAGACAACTCTGACATATTTGCATGTGTGGCTTGAAAAAATGGAGCACCATTGCTTTGCTTGTCGCTTTGACGCATCATACTATCAATAATGTTGGTGAGTCTAACTTTTATAATATATAATACAATTATTATATTATAATTATTTTTTAAATTTTAACTTCTTCATTAAATTCTAAATTAAGAATCTTAAACGAAGTAATCTTATCTATACTTTCCTCTTCTCTCTCTCTTTCGGCTCCATCTGAACCCCTTATGACCACGACATTTTTTTTTTCAATTAAAAGACACTTATCTCCTCTCAAGAAGTTATATTATTTAAATTATATTTATAAAATCTATTTAAATAAAAATTATTTTAATTATTAATTTGATATTTCTAATAGAAAATAGATCTATTGAGAAGATCTTCAATTTCGCATATGACCTATCAATAAACATTTTACATTTTGTATAGTCTAAATTCATCTAATATGATAGATCTGTTGAATAAATCTGTAATACCCTGACCCAAATTAAGCATAATTCGTTTAATAAATCCTTCTTAGACCGGTAAATCTCGAAGATTACGGTTAAGGCTTTGTGAAAAGCCCAGGTGTGGCCCAATCTGAGCTCGGAAGCTCAAGTGATCCAGCTCGTCTAGCTGGAAGGGGCAAAATGGTAATTTACCACTTATTGATATTATTTTATTATTTATGTCATTATGTGATTATTATTGGATGATATTATTTTCCTTAATCAAGGATTTCTATTGCTGATCTCAGAATTATTTTATTTTCAGAAAATGATATTCAAAATCGCCCGTCAAGACCTCGAAAGGGAAAAATAAATATTTTTAAATGGTTTTGGAAATGAGAAATTTTTTGACACAAGCATAATATTTTAGACCATTTTATTTCAGTCTAGTTTATTTCTTCAAACCCTGAGAATGAGGACTTTAAATCATTTAATTTAACATAAGTTAAATTAAGTAAATAGTGTTAAAATATGAATTTTATTTAAATCTATAGTTTTTAGTGAATTTTAAATTTTCAAATTTTATGGTGATTAGAGTTTTTAAAACCCAACTTATTTGTCAAGTTGGATTAAAAATTTTAAGCCTTTTTAACCATATTTTAAGTTAAAAACCTATTTTTATAAAAAATGGACCATGTGTAAAAACCAAAAAATAGCACGGACTTATTTGCAAAAATAAGTTTCACTGTAGCCGTTACTGTGCTGGACGTCGGTAGAAGCTGCATGCATCGCTAGTCGTGGCCTCCACCGATTGCCTCATTACCTTTATAAATCCCTCTCAGATCAGTTGGTTTCACCACAGATTAATCTTATCTCTCAGCTCTGTGAAAACCAGCAGATCACCCCCTCCCCCTGCCTTTGTTTTCTAAAATTTTCTTGGCCGTAGCTTAAAGAGGAAGATTTTTCAAAGTTTGGATTTTCAACCCAAGAACTGAAGTGTAGGTAACCACTGTGTTTCTTTTCAAATTTTAACTGGTTTGGAATCAAGAAAGAGTAAATTTGACTGAGTTTTGAGTGTGTAAAACCAATTTCAAGTTTAAGGAAAAACATGGTTTTTCTTATGTCAATTTGGTTTCGATAATAAGATCGGATGTTTTAATCAGTGTTAAAACTTTAAACTACTCCCTATGGTAAGAGGACTCACTGAGGAGTCCATCTAACCGGTTGGATGTGAAAACTGAATCCAGAAAATCCACTGTTTCTAGATTCGTATTTCATGATGTTGCTGCCCGTTACTGTCTGCTATTGCAGACAGAGGAAGAAGACGACTCTCGGGCAGTCTGAGTGTTGGCCTTTAGATGTTCCGAGGCTGACCCCTTCGGACGCTTCAAGCTTCGGCTCGAAGTTCCGAAGCTTCAGAGGCTAACCATTTCCCGTCTTTACTGCTGAGACATTCCGAGCCTGTTCGGAAGGACCGAACCCCTTTCAGATGATCCGAGCTTCCCTCGGCATGATTCGAGACACCGAGACCCATCGAAGCCTGTTTTTCTTTGTTTTTCGGTTCGGAAGGACCTTTGGACAATCCGAGACTTGACCTTCGGACGGTCCGAAGACAGATCCAAGTTCTGAAGTCTGCGGACTAGTTTAGGACGTGGTTCGGATGATCTGAATCCACAGTACCTGGTTCAGAGGGATGTTCTGAGGAACCCAGTTTTTGAATGTAAAATCTTGATTGATTGATGATGCATGTGTTAGATCCTAGGTTTTCATGAGATGTTTATACCCATTTGATAATTTAAAGTTTGTACTAACCATTCTTCTCTTATTACCATAGTGTATTACTATTGTATTCACTTCCAGGCTGACACTATTTGTCGGGCACTGAGTGACTTCACTTCCAGGCCGATGCTATATCTGGGGCACTGAGTGACGTCGAGGCCTTACTCAATATGTCAATCTGGTCCTATCCAGAAGACAATACGAGAAGTGACCTGAGCATCTAGACTTAATTCAATACGTCAATCTGATCATGCCCAGAAGACAATATGAGATTTGGTCTGAGCACCTTATTATTATTATATTGTGGATTATTGTAACTTAAAATGGTTAGAAACCAAGTACGAGACTCAATTTCGATTTTGGGAAAACATTATGGTTTTGAAATACTATTTATATGTATTTATTTGAATGCTATGTATGTTGACCGACTATTGATTGCACACTTGTTTGCATGTTGACAAAGACTGTGATACCACACAATTTTGGTGATGGGACTTAACTTTGCAATAGATGTAATCAGGTTTAATGAGATGAATCTTGAACAATGAGTGGTTTCATATTTTGATGAACCCACCCATGTGCCTGGACATGATGCACTATTGTAAGAAGTGCTTATGATGATTATAAATGTTTATGATGTTGATCATATGAGATATATAATACTGCTTCCACGTGCCTTTGACTATTGAACAAATATCGGCCATGTGTATGAGACGGTTTACGTCTACGGGACCAGGGGTGTCGACAGTTGCTGACTTGAGGAGTGTCAATATCGACCATGTGAGGGTCAAAGATGTACTTGTAAGGATGTATTTTGACACTGTCGGGACTTAATACAATGGTCTCAGCGTAGTATGTAGGTGTTACGGTGGATGACAACAGTTTTGGAATGATGTTGAGAATTTATTGTCAAGCGTGAGATATCATATTGTAAATGTTGATTATTTAACTAACCTGATGTTTCATTAGACTACATTGTTATATTTCCTTCACTGGGGTAGTTAACTCACATCACTCACATTTCAGGAGATGTGCCTCAGGAGGAGAACCCTCCATATGAAGCTTAGGATAGATAATCTGCTGCGTTGCCTTGGGATTCCCACTGAGGGGAATTCCACTATCTTTGTCTTTTGGTTCGTTGAACCATTTGTTTTTGTAAAGTTCCATGTGGGGTACTTAATTTGTATTGACGTGATGTATTGAACTACCATGTGTTTCGTAGCTACTCTATTGTGATGTAATAATAATTCATTTATGGAATTATGTGTTTGTGTTTGTGTTTCTTTTGGGTAGACTTATGGTATATGTTTGAGTCCGCATGTTGAGATCATGTATGATCTTTGGGCCTAATTGTTGATCTGGCCCAGTTAGAATCTTGAGATTAGTTTCAAAAAAAAAACAGTGACGTTCCGGGCCCACTTTCGGTTCGGGGCGTCACAAAATCATAACTCATCAATGATACTAAAAAAATCATGTTAATTATAAAACTTATGCTTTTTAAGTTCTCTACATATTAATTACTTTTAATTATTTTCAAATCCTAACAATTTGCATCTTATATAAGACCCACTCTTAATCCATTTGACTATCCATTTAAAGATCAGTTACCCAAGTAACATTCGAATTCGTCGAAAAACCTAGACTAAGGGAAGTAGATAATATAAACATTATTCTCTCAAATAAAGAAAATTATATTTTAGATCTTCTATCTAAAGTAAAAAATGTAAAAATTCAAAATCAATTAATTAAAAAATCCTTCTTGACTAAAATGGAACAATACGATAAACAACTCGCTTTAGGATGTTGTTTAGACTTCCAAACGCCTTCTGGGGTAAAAAAAACATATTGTAAAATTACCATATTTAAAGGACTTTGACGAGAGAAAAATTCCAACTAAAGAGAGAGCAACTCAATTGTCAAATGAATATCAAAAAGTGTTCTTAAAAGAAATAATTGAATTAGAGAAAAAAGATTAATTAGAAAAAATAACTCTCTTTGGAGTAGTACTACCTTCTATATAAATAACGCCGCTGAAGGAGAACCGGGTGTTCCCAGTCTAGTAATAAATTATAAACCCTTAAATAAAGTATTACAATCTATAAGATTCTCAATTTCAAATATCCAAGATATTTTCACAAAATTTATGATGCAAGAATCATAGATGAGTCAGATAAATACAAAACAGGCTTCATATTTCCTTATGGACATTACAAATGGAATTAATGGCATTAAAGAATGCACCTTCAGATGTCAATCCTTCAATCCTTATAATTCATTTTCTCTTGTTTATATTGATGACATTCTGATATTTTCAAAATCAATTGATAGCATTGGAAACATTTACAAATATTCAAGAAAATTATAATAAGAAATAGTTTAGTCTTAAGCCAAAGAAAGATTAAGTTATTTCAAACAGAAATTAACTTCGTTGGCTTTACGATTAAAAATAAAATTGTTCAACCAATAAATAGAGTTATTGAATTTGCTAATAAATTCTCAGACTAAATAAAAGATGTCAAGTAATTACAACGATTTTTAGGATGTTTAAATTATGTTTCTACTTTTTATAAAAATGTTGCCAAAGATAGAAAATTTTTACAAGAATGATTAATAAAAATAATCTAGTTCCTTGCAATGACAAGCATAGAACAGCTGTTAGAAGAATAAAAAAAAAAAATTAAATACTTGACATGTTTAATTTTTTTCAAATTTAGAAGCTTTCGAAATTGACTAAACCGATGGTTCCGATATTGGATTTGGAGGAATTTTGATTCAAATAAACAATGAAAATAAAGAGGAAATAGTTAGATTCTATTAAGGAATATGGAATCCGACACAATGAAAATACTCACAATTTATAAAAGGATTTTGGCAATAGTTTATTGTATTAAAAAATTTCAATTAGACCTTCTAAATAAAAAAATTCTCTTAAGAATTGACTTTAAATCAGCTAAAGAAGTAATATAGAAGGACATAAAAAATCTAGGTCATAAACAAATATTTGCTAGATGGCAAGCTATTTTAAGTGCGTTTGAATTTGAAATAGAATTCATAAAAGGATCTCATATTTTTCTTCTGACCTTTTATCTCAAAAATTTTTGCAGGTTCATCGGAAGATTTCTCGAAGAGTTGATCCAGTACATTTCTATTATTGGATTAGCTTATTTTATTTTTAAAATTCTTTGAGAAATTTTCCAATGAAGCCTCCTTCAAGATCCTCCTGGGAGAATTAGATCTCCTTTTCAATTCCTCGATCCAAATGCTCATCCATCTCTAGATCCAAATTTTAAATCATCTCAATAAGAAAATTGGTCATCTCCAATTCATCACCCAATTGGTCCCTATGAAAAACATATGCAAAGTGGATTCTCTAACCTATCAATGCCATCTTCCAAAGTTCAAATTCCGTACATGGCTAGTAGAGCATCCCTTAGCTCTCACGCTCCTCATTTATCTCCTAACCCTTCTTCTAATTCAAATTCCAATTCAAAACCACTTCTTCAATCTTATCAGAATATTGGAGATCTTCCTCCTAAGTGTTATCCTGAGTCAATCACTATTGAATCCTTAATTCCATAATGTTTCTTCATGATAAGTATTTTGTAGCCCCATATACTTATCAAGACCCTTGTCACAAATATCGGCTGTATTTTCAAATTTACCACGTTTTTATCCGCAAAATACCATTACCACGTTAAAAACGCATTTTTATCGCCACAACGATAAATTTCCGGTAAATTCCTGATAAAATCGCGTTAAAAACGCGATAAACGTTAATAACGCGATAATATCCCAGTAAATTCCTAGTAAATTCCCGATAAATTCCTGGTAAATTCCCTATACCATTTTTATTTCATTAATTTTTTTATTTATTCTATTTTTTTATTTTTTAAATATTATAATTTCCGCGAGATTTTCCCGTTAAATTCCCGGTAAAAATCTGAGAATTTAAAAATATCCCGTTACTATCAATTGCCATTAATATCCCGAGAACGGTATTTGTCACAATGATCAAGACTATGAATGTCCTTATTTCAAACTAGAAATTGCTCATTTGAACATAAATATTTTCAAAAAAATTCTCATTTAAATCATCTTCTAGTCAATTTAGAAATTTCATATTCAAAAATAAAAATTTGCAAAATTATTTCTGATGACGATTGGGGTCAACCTTTTCATCAACCAAAAAGAATTTTAATTGATTCATTGAATCCTCTTGAACTCTCTTTTAATTTTTGTGATTATATCCAAGCTTGGGAAGTAATCTTGTTTTACCAAAATCCAGTTTTTCATCATTCTTGGTTTATTCATTTAAAATTGAAATTCAAATAAAAACCCAAATGTGGTGGTTTCGTTGTTTTTGGATTCATTTTGGTGGAACTCGAGAAATTTTACCAATACAAGTTTAATTTCTTTATGATAAATTTGCCATGGCTTTAAAACAAGAAAAATAAAGTTTTATTCAAAACATCCAATTTGTCGCTGATCCATGGATTCAAATGAATTTCTTTAATCACTTTCAAATTCCATGGATATTAAATTGGAATTTTTTAAAGAAAATGGATGAAAGTCCACCTCATGTTTCAAGAAATATTTAGAAATTGGGAAAATTTTGATTTTGATGAAATTGTTCAGAAGGGCCTTGCCTTCTCATCAAATAACAGTGGTAAAACGTCATTTTCTGAGGTAATTAAAAATCCATCTCAAGAACACAAAAACAATGCAAACAAATCATCTAATGTAAAATCCCCATTTTCTAATGCTACTATGTAAATCCCATCTGCTTTATTCCCTTTCTCTCAATCTCTTCCAAACACCAAAGAGGATGTCTCGTTTCTCTTTGGCCCTCCTCATCCAGCATTTTCATCATTTTTCAATCACAGCAGAACTGCAAAAATTCAAGGAAGAAATCACTAGAGATTTGATGCAAAAATTCAATGAAGCTCATGAAACATCTTCTCAATCAAGTTTTCAGTCTAAAGCTCAAGAATATTGGGAAATTCCAAAAACAAATTTAGTGTTTTAAATTTAGATAATGACCCAAACAATTTCGTTAATGCAAGAAAATCCAAAGGCAAAAGCAAAAAGAAGTGAGTCATGTAACTCACGTGTCTCAAATTCACAAGGCTATCTACAAAATGGTATGCACTGAATTGTATTTCAAAATTGCCTCTGCATTTGAATACAAAAGATGACACATGGAAGTGAAATGAAATGACAAAAGGCTGAGAGAATATATGCCATGAGATGACAAAGGTATGACATGAAATGACAAAGGCAATGACATGAAATGGCAAAGGGAATGACATGAAATGACAAAGGCTATGAAAGAATCTCCTTTTGCTAGATTTTGTGAAGAAGTAATGGATGCTACACCGACTCATGAGCTAAATATGATCATCTCCATACATGTGTACGTGCCATTTGGACCGACACCAACTCAAGAAACAAGACTCTCATCTCCATACCCATGTAATTTTATTATTTCAATGTAAAATCATAACATAAAGGCTCAATATCTCTATAAATCGAGCAGTTCCTATGTAATTGGTATCAGAGCCATTCCCCTCTTTACAGGTAGCCCCTTCCTCTCTTATCCTTTCTTCTTTCAATCTCTTCTATATTCATTCTAGTGATCAATCAACAGTTTCAATTCAGTCTTCGTATCATAGGTACTATTCTTTATTTTGTAGATTTCTTTTAACTTAAGTATTTTTATTTTGAGGATATTTCGATTTAATTTCTGAAAAGTGATTTCCATTGTGAGTTATTGTGTTCAGTCTACTCATAACATTACCAACCATTACCCCCACTACGCTGCTGTTTGTTGCCATGATATGCGTCTGTGAATGGCAGTTTTAGGTGTTGGAATTTTCACCTTTGGTGTTGGATTTGGATTCCTAAGCCGAAAGACTTATTGGTTTACATAACAAGAATACTCCTTAGTTTTCGAGAGAAAAATGGAAAAAGCTATTAAAAAATTAATAAAAAAAATATTTTAAAAATAAAAATATTGTTTCTTCATCTTCATTTTCTTCAAATAGCTCTGCATCTAGTAATAATAATTATGTTTCTTCGTTAGATTTATTTACAATGAATCTTGTTAATTCATTTCAATTAAGTTTAAAGAAATTGAACAAACAATTCAAGATTGGTCGATTCCTACAGTTCAAGTAGATCAAGGTTTTTTTTTTTTAAAAAGATCTTTCGAAGATGAATCTGATTACATAATACAAACAATTAAAAAAAATAGTTCAAAAATGGATGATACTGTTTACATACAACTCTTAGATGATGAATCAATTAATAGACAAACAAAAATACAATTTTATTCACGTAGGATTAATTCAAATTGCAATCAAACTATTAACCAGACTAGGGTTAAATGTAAGTTGTCTCTTTTATGTTAGGGATGAAAGCCATGCTAAGTTCGATGCTTCATTAATCGGTTTACTCTCAGCCAATTTTAACAAAGGGCCAATATTCTTTAATTGTATACCCAATATAACAGTGTCTCTTACAGATAGAAATTTAAAAAGTATAATAACCCTAGGAATACAAACACAAGGTCTCAATATGTTACCCGGCTCTGAAAATATAGGAATCATATATAGAATATACTACATAGTAATGGCCTCAATGAAAGAAAATGTATAAACAACATTTTAATTTTTCAAATGAAAGGAATGAGTGAAGACATAATTTTAGGAACTCAATTCTTAAATGCAATACCGAGAGATAGTACTTGATTAGTGCTTTTGATTGATGGGTGTCTTGATCCCACCCGAGGTATCCTTCTTATACCAGTTGCAGTTGGCTGCAGGAAGGGAGGACAAGTCCTAGTAAAACCCATTTTCTTCAGTTGATTAGCTGCAGAAAGAAGGTAGTGGACATGTGGAACTGGAACTGTTGGCGCTCACACGTGAAACGGATGTATTGATCAATACCCATGCTACATCAGAGAGACAGGAAGATAGGGAGAGATAAGGACGAGAGAGAAAAAGAAGAGAGGGAGAGAAAGGAAGGGGGGTGAAAAAAGTTCATTTTTGAGGAACACCTCAATAAAAAATGGTAAACAACGTAATAGAAAAGTGGAAACCTGTATAAGATAAAAAATAGTCATATAAGTATCATTACCAAATATTTTAGACTCCAATTTATATTGTAATTAAGACTCACCTCGGTCCAATGTGAGTTTATTGGAACTCTCCAAGAGAGAATTATATTTGACTGGACCATTTAAACTGAAGTTTTTAAACTTTTAAAAGTTTTATACTATTTTTACTTTATCAATTATTATATAACAAGTGAGAGGCCGATGTTTCACGTTCGCAGCTCATGTAATACCCCAAATTTTTCAGTTTATCAATATTTATGGAAATTGCCATTGAAATTATGAATTAAAAGGATATGACCGTAGATGAGTAAGTTGTGGGGCCCATTGTTCAATTAAGACCCAATGGCTATGGGTTAAGTGTTTGAAATAAAATAAATGAGTAATGAATGTTTAATTGGGTCAAGATTACTAATGGGGTCAAAGTTTGTGAAATGGGTCAAAATGGCCAATTTGGACCCAATGGGTCGGGTTTGACTTGGTTGACCATCAAGTGAGTCCAAACTTGATTAAGTTGGGGGCTGATTGGAGTTTGAAATGGAATTAAATAGTTGAGTTAAATGAGGAGTTGATTGGAAATAAATTATAAGTGAGTGAGTTGATTTGAAATAAATTATAAGTGAGTGAGTTGTTTTGAAATAAATTATAAATGAGTGGAGTATGAGGTTGAAGGGCTGGTATTTCAAATTCAAATAAGGTGGTCCACACGTTGGAGGGAAAGAAAGGGAGAGTTTCATCTCAAAGATGAAACCCCCATATGGGGCATTGATGAGAATAATGGAGAGGTGGCGGTTACTTAAGCCAAACAATGGCTACACCGTTGGAGCCATGGAGTTTCACCTCATGGATGAAACTCCCAAAAGGGCCAATAATGGAGAGGTGGCTGTTATACAAGCCAAGCAATGAGACACCGTTGGAGCCTTGGGAGTTTCATCCCATGGATGAAACCCCCAAGTGAGCATAAAGAATTTTGGTTAATGCAAATGGGAGTTACAAGTGGTGCCACCAAGAGACACCACCCCTTGGACTGAATTTCATTAACCAAAGAGTTTTCATTTCCACTTTCTCTCTCCCTCTCTTGGCCGGCCAGCACTCAAGGAGAAAGAAGACCGAAGAAATAGAGTTCCATCTCCAAATATTCTCACACAAGGTCGACCACCCTCAAGACAAAGACTTGGAGTATTGTTTATCCCATGTTCCTCTTTCTTTTCTCCCTCAATCCATATCACTTGGCCGAATTATTCCAAGGGATTTGCAGCAAAATCAGTCTTGGCTAAAGGACAAGAAGGAAGGAAGGAAAGGCTAAGGAAAGGAAAGGAACAAGCTGGAGCAAAAGAATAACCGGAGGAGTCGCGGAACCGGTAGGTTTTTCTTGATGGATGTATTTAAAATAAGAACCATAGGGTTCAGCCAAGGGTATGGCCGAACCCCATGGAGGAAAATTAAGGAATGAATGATTATTTTTAAGAGGAGTAGATGAACCATAGGGTTCGGCCATATGTATGGCCGAACCCCATGAAAAGACTTGGTTATTTTTATGGGTTTTTGAGAGATAAAAACCATACAATGTTATGAAGGTTGTAAAGGTGTTTTAAATGGAGATGAGGTTAAGGTTGTGGGTCGGCCATTGCATGGCTGAACCATAATGTTATTATGGCTAAGGTGCTGAGCATAAACCATATATAAATATTGGAATGTTTGAAAAATGAAAACCATAGGGTTCGGCCATGTGTATGGCCGAACCCCATGGACCATTTTTATGGGTTAATTGGAGTTAAGAACATGGTTAGAAATTATTAATGGTTCTATGCTTTTGATTAAGGAATCACACATGATTATCTTGGGACTTAGTATTAAGTAAGTAATCAGCCATGATAGATGATGGCAAAAGGGACAAAAATCAATATGGTGAGGTTCGGCCATGTGGTATGGCCGAACCCCACTAATGGTTATTTGGTGGACTTAGTTTCTTTTGAAGTGGTCAACTTGTAATATAATTAGTCAAATTAAAATGGAGTAATGTTTAGTGGACTTAGATTATTATTTATGTTAAACAATTGGTGCATAAGTAATGAGATTAAGGAATCAAGAGGTCATGATCTTATATCTAAGTTAAAAGAACAAAGGACATGAAAGAGGGACCAAACCCAAGATGGTGAGGTTCGGCCATGTTGTATGGCCGAATCCCACTAAGGTGGATTTGGTGGATTAAGGGCTTAAAAATTAGTTAAGTGGTGTTTAAGTGATAAATAAAAGGAAGGGTGGAAATTAAGGTAAGTGAGGTTCGGCCATGGTGTATGGCTGAACCCCACAAGTGTTGTTTTTGGGACTAGGTTATTATGTGGGTAAGATGATTAATGTATAAATGGATAGATCAATGGAATTGTATGATTGGGCTTAAGAACCCAAAGGAGGGACTAAAACAAAATTGGTGAGGTTCGGCCATGGTGTATGGCCGAACCCACAAGGTGGTGTGTTTGGTCTTTGACTTAATTAGAAACCAAATGAGATATGTGTTTGACTTATTGACATGTAAAAAGGTGACGAAACTTCTTAAACGGTGAGCAATCGTGAGCGGGTGACGGTTTAAGAAGAGCGGATATTTTATGTGACCTTTGGTAGGATTCTACCTTATTGAAACATGGATATGTGTATGGTTTTATTTTTATTTGATGGTTTATGTTGCAATTTATATTATGTTTCAAAAGTGAAGTTTTTAATGCTATGGTATTTACATTACATAGCATATGGACATGTACGTCTCATGCATGGCATGGGAGGGGAATTTGTAACCGGAGGCCACGCTCCGTCGGGGCGTCCGTAAGGCAATCGTGGGAAGACCTTGATGTGTATGATGCCATCAAGTAGAATCCGGAGGCCACACTCCGTCGGAGCGTCCGAAAGACCACTGTGGGGATACCTTGATGAGGAGAATACCATCAAGAGGTTATATGTATGTGATGGGTGGGACTATTGCATAAGGCATATGGCATGGCATGATTTTACATGAATTTTGATGATATGATATTTTATATGATATTTGATACTAACCCATGTGATAGCCCTACCTAGAATTCCTACTGGGAGCGTTGTTGTAACGCCCTACTTCTACCCTAGTGAATGACGCAGGAAACGAAGGGAATGACGATCGCGAACGGAGCAATGCATAAGAACTTTGGATTGCTTTATTATTTTGATAAGTTTACATGGACATGTAATTTGAATAGTTAGATGTTGGCATATAATAACTTAGTTAATATTTGCTATGGTTTGGAATGGTTTGATTGAATGATTAAGTTAAGGTAATTTTGGATAAATGACTATGTATTTTGCTATCTAAATTGGAGTAGACTTAGGTTCTATTATAATCCGCAGTTAGATTAAGTAATATTCAACAAAGATTATATTTTACTATGTGTGAACCGTTCTCATGGACTTAGTCCATGCACACATAGGTTTGGCCAATTAAGGGTCGGACTTTAGAAGTCCGAACTTAACTCGCGTCGTGACACTCCGCTCTTTATCACTTTTGTTAAAAAAAAAAAATAGACTCTGATTTCGAGTGAAAAGGGTGGAGTGTTACAGCTCATCCGTTTGAACACACACACAAAAAAAAAGGTACCAATCTTAGATATGAATGGCATGAATAGATGGAAGTTTTTGATAGAATGATGTAATGTTATAATTTTCTTTCATGGATTGACAATTTGGTATGAATTTAATAATTAATTAAATTCTGTTCATTATTTGATTCATACCCAATTATTAACTTAATTCAATCCTCTATGATAAATCCACAAGATCTTGAATCATCAATGCTTTACAAAATTACAATCATAATGCGCAAATATACTTCATAATTTAAATCATACCATAATCCATCGCTACTGTTACTATAACAAAAGCTTTCAATGTACTGCTTTTGTTTCCTACTGCTTTCTTTCTACTACGGTGCTTTCTTTCCTTTAGCCCTTTTGAAAGAAACCAAAACAAAGCAAAAGATAGAGAAATGGAGATGCCTTTGGATTTCTCTCTCCTTCCCTTCCTTTAGTCTCAATGCTCTGTTATTCCTTCTGGTGATAGGATCCGATAATTTCAGAGAGAAAATAGTTATGGGAGAGAGAGGACCCTCAGGCGGTTATTAAAACTAAAAGTCACAACCCATCATAGTGACAATCGAATCCACGTCTTCATAACCGACACTTCCTTTCATTTGATTATGGGTCCTATGTTTGATTCAAGTTAAATGGGTCCTAATGATGTGGGTCATATTATTTTACATTCTCCCATTTGGCCCACATTAACTTCATCATAGAGTCAAAATAAGGATAATATAAGGTACGCACATAATCCATATTCAAACAAACATAATACGGTTATTATCATAATGCTAATACTAAATGACTCACAAGTGCGAGTAATGGTGGTTGCATATCATCTTATCCGATGTGGTCCCTTCCATCAACCACAACACAAGTGACCCACTCAATACAACTCTTAAGTGAGGAATTTTACATAATTGTCCACATAAATGTCTTAATACAAAGACTATTCCTGTTAGTGATAAATAATCATACATAATGTATACATATAAACATAATAAACATGAATAAAATGTCAGAAACGTTATCATGAGTACTCAAATGTCAAAATCACAGATAAATATATAAATCAGTCCAAAATAATACATCATGATGGGTTGCGTTCAAGACCCATTCTATTAGCATGTTCCTTGAAGATCTTTATAGGCAACCCTTTCGTTAACGGATCTACAATCATAAGCTATGTGCTGATATGCTCAATTAACACTGTTCGTTTCTGGACCTCTTCTTTTACGACAAAGTACTTTAATTCCATGTGTTTCGATCCTCTAGAGTACTTGTCGTTATTGGAGAAGAAAACTGCTGTAGAATTATCACAATGAATTCTCAGCGGCTTGGCAATACTGTCAACAATTCCAAGTCCTGAGATAAAGTTCCGCAACCACATTCCTTGAATAGTGACCTCATAGCACGCCACAAATTCCTTCTCCATGGTAGATGTTGTAATAATAGTCTGTTTGACACTTTTCCATGAGATTGCTCCACTAGCCATAAGGAACAAATAGCCAAACGTTGACTTTCTGCTATCAACGCATCCACCAAAGTCTGAATCCGAATAACCAATGACTTCGAGATTCTCAGACCTCCTAAA
Organism: Chimonanthus salicifolius; assembly: GCA_013350335.1. NCBI lineage: Eukaryota > Viridiplantae > Streptophyta > Magnoliopsida > Laurales > Calycanthaceae > Chimonanthus > Chimonanthus salicifolius. The sequence continues at coordinate 54,214,369 of CM023532.1, forward strand.
TGTGAGCATGAAGTCCTTAGTACCCTGTAAATATCTCATAACTTTCTTTGCAGCTTTCCAGTGATCCATTCCAAGGTTATTTTGATATATGCCTAGTATACCAATGGCGAAGCTAATGTCTGGTCTAGTACAGGTCTGTGCATACATAAGACTACCCACTACTGAAGCATAAGGCATTTCCTCCATTTGTTTTCATTCTAGTTCATTTTGTGGACATTGCTTAAGATTGAATTTGTCTCCTTTCTGAATAGGGGCATCTTGAGGGGAATAATTTTGCATTCTGAATCTCTCCAAAATTCTCTCTATATAGGCTTTCTGAGACAAACCTAATAGCTCACGCGTTCTATCATGGAATATTTCTATTCTAATAACGTAGGATGCCTCTCCCATATCTTTCATTTCAAATTATGCCAAGAGAAACTTCTTGGTTTCATGCATAAGACCAAGATCATTAGTGGTAAGCAAAATGTCATCAATGTACAATATTAAAAAGATATATTTGCTCCCACTGACCTTCAGATATATACACCGATCAACAGTGTTTTCTTTAAATTCGAAGGAAGTAATGGTATCATTGAACTTAAGGTACCATTGCCGAGAAACTTGCTTAAGACCATAAATTGACTTTTTAAGTCTGCAAGCCAAATGTTCCCTGCCCTTTATGGAGAAACCTTTAGGTTGATCCATATATACATCATCATCTAAATCACCATTTAAAAAGACGGTTTTCACATCCATTTGGTATAACACTAAGTCATAATGAGCTACTAAAGCCATAATAATTCTGAAAAAGTCTTTCCTGGATACAGGGGAGAAAGTCTCTTTATAATCACTGCCATCTTTTTGGGTGAACCCATTGGCTAAAAGTCTGGCTTTATATCGTTTGATATTGTCCTTTGAGTCTCGTTTAGTCTTGAAGACCCATTTACATCCAACTTTCTTATATCCATTGGGCAATTCTACTAAGTTCCAGACTTCTTTCTGGTCTATGGATTTCAATTCATCTTTCATGGCGTCCATCCATTCATCAGAATTTACATATTTTATAGCTTCTTCATAAGTGACCGGATCTTTAATAGCCCCTAGATCATATTCCGACTCTTATAGATATACCACATAATCATTCGAAATAGCAGGTCTCTTTTGTCTCTGAAACCTTCTTAAGGCTACTTCTTGTCGTTGTTCTATTATCGATTCATCAGTGGTGATAGACTCTTCATGTTGGAGTGATTGATCATCCAAGTGTTGTGTTGTATCGTTAGGTCGTTTAATGACATTAGGAACAACTACAACACTTCTTGAAGTTATGGGTACAGAGACTTGTACCCTCACTTCTTGTATAGATAAACTTCTCATAATATCACATTAACCTTACCATTCTCTATGAATCTTGCATTTCTGGTTTCAACTATCCTCATTTTATGGTTTGGACAATAAAACCTATACCCTTTGGATTTTTCAGGGTAACCTATAAAGTAACCACTGATCGTCCTCTCATCAAGTTTTCTTTCATGTGGATTATAGATTCTAGCTTCTGCAGGACAACCCCACACATGTAGGTGTCTCAAACTGGGTTTCCTTCCTGTCTATAGTTCATAAGGAGTTTTAGGAGCTGACTTACTAGGAACCCTGTTAAGAATATATACTGCAGTTCTTAAGGCATACATCCACAACATAATGGGTACGATAGTATTGCATAACATGCTCCAAACCATATCTATAAGTGTATGGTTGCGCCTTTCAGCAACACCATTCTACTGAGGCGTACGTGGCATCGTATATTGTGTCACTATACCGCGACTTTCTAGTAATCTAGCAAATGGCCTCGGGTGTTGACCCGTCTCATCATACCCACCATAGTATTCACCACCTCTATCGGATCTAACGATTTTCACTTTTCTATCTAATTGCCTTTCTACTTCAGTGATAAAAATCTCTACGGAGTTAACCGCTTGAGATTTATTGTACAACAGATATACATAACCATAACATGAAAAATCATCTCTAAAAGTGATGAAGTAGGATTCTCCACCAAAAGATGGAACATCAAATGGGCCACATATATTGGTATGGATCAGTTCAAGCAGCCCTTTACTTCTTGTGGCCTCTTTCTCAGTGTGTTTGGTCTGTTTACCCTTAATACATTCCACACACACTCCTAAATCGGTAAAGTCGAGATTTGGAAGAATCTCATCTTTAACCAGTTTTTCAATTCTTTTTCGGGAAATGTGTCCCAAACATTTATGCCATAAATTTGAAGAGTTTTCATTAATCAACTCATGTTTAATACCAACATTATGATACTGGGTTAGGACAGTGTTTGCAAAGTCATTATCAAGTTTAATACGATAAAGGCCATCAAATAATAAACCAGACCCAATAAAAGAAGAAGATTTAAACAAACTGAAAGCATTACTACCAAATTTACAATGATAGCCATTAAGGTCCAACTTAGAAACAGAGATAAGGTTTCTACTTACTGTAGGTACATAAAGACAGTTAAATAAATCCAAATGACAACCGGTATCAAGGAAAAGGCGATAGGTTCCAATGGCTTCAACAAGTACTTTTTCCCAGTTGCCAAGTAAAGGGAGACTTCAGTTGGATCGATGGTCTGGATTGTAAGGTATCCCTACATTGTATTAGAAACATGAGTTGTTGCCCCAGAATCAAGCCACCAAGTGTTAGAGGATACTTCAGTCAAATTAGATTCGAAACATACTGAAATATAATGAATACATTTTTTTTCAAACCAAGCCTTCCTCTTATGGCAGTCCTTCTGGAAGTGCCCTTGCTTTCGACAGAAATGACACCTCACACCACCCTTTCCCTTGTCATGAGTCTTGGAGCTCGTACTAGACTCATGTGGCTTTGACATGAATTTCTTGAATTTCTAGGGCTTCTTTCCTTTCTTACTGGGCCCTTGAGTTGTTAAATGAACTGAGTGATGACCCATTTGCTTAAGGCTGGCCTCCTCTTGGATTAACATGCTAGATAGCTCATTGATTTGCCATTTATCTTTCATGGTATTATAATTAATTTAGAATGGCCCATACTGGGGAGGTAACGAGTTCAGGATGAACTGTACCAGAAATGATTCATCTACAGTCATAGCTAAGTTCTTCAATTGAGCAGCGATATTGATCATTTCAATCACATGCTCAGACATACCAAGGCTCCCATCGAACTTTATGGTGGTGAGTCTGGCCATAAGAGTCCCGGTTAGGGACTTGTCAGCAAATTTGAACTTATCTTCTACATTCTTAAGAAAATCTTTTGCATTCTCAGAGGTGGGTAGAGAAGACCTAATGTTGCGGCTATTATCATACACATGAACTTAAGGCTAAGCCTGTTTGACTTAACCCATGCCTCATGGGCTGACTTCTCTGCAGCCGTACTAGTTTCAGTAATAGTAGGCATGTCATCTATTAGTGTTTTGTCTACATCAAGTACACCTAATTTAAACTCAATCTGTTATTTCCACGCAGAGAAGTTTAACCCATTCAATATGGGGACAGAGTTAGCTTGCGTATGCAGTGTGACAGATGAAGATGCTGCAAGATACACATAATATCATGATCACTACTTAATGCTATGAGTTGTACTTAAATTGAAACACATAAATAATAACTTTAGCAAATAGTGTTATTGGTGATCTACCTTTGGGTAATCTAATAGTACACTATTTATAAACATTACGGTGATTCCCAGTCACCGATAGGACTAACTAGCAAAATATAGGTGATTAAATATCACCGTCACCTTTGGGTGTCCGGATAAATATCAACCACAAATACCCATCGATTACCCTATCCCAATCTATTAACCATTTGGAACGGTGCACCTTTGGGCCAACCTAATATCTTTATGGTTAGGGATTGCATTTTGCAAGGTCATTATTATCCAATACTTGGGAGGAGTACTGAATCTTATTTATAAGACTCGAAATTCGACTCATTCCGATTGGACCACTTTGGTGACTACCAAATCGTATTTTTATGTGAATTTAAGTCAAGAACAATGACTTCACATCATAATCGAATCGAATTTTATTTATATTCAATTCATCGAACACATAGTATATCATCAGGTATTCTTATAATAATAATATTTTTTTTAATTTCTTTCTGGAAAATCAAAACCAGTAATTTCTCTCTGGAAAATCAAATCAGTTTTTTCTCTCTGGAAAATCAAAACCAGTTTGAGATTTGTGAGGTTTTCCGTACCATTTTGAACCATCTGTGTCTTTGTTATTGAGGAATTTCCACCCAAATCTGTAGAACCATTCAAAGTTCAGATTCGTCAAGATTATGAGAGGATGATCAGTGATGAATTGATGAAAATAAAATTCTCAAGGTCATTATTTTATAATTAATTAATTAATGAAAATAAAATTCTCAAGGTCATTATTTTATAATTAATTAATTAATGAAAATAAAATTCTTCATCATTTATCTTTAATGAAAGCATCATTGATTCATAGAACCTTTGGCTCTGATACCAATTGTTATAATTTTCTTTATGGATTGACAATTTGGATATGAGTTTAATAATTAATTAATTTAGTTCATTATTTGATTCATACCCAATTATTAACTTAATTCAATCCTCTATGATAAATCCACAAGATCTTGAATCATCAATGCTTTACAAAATTACAATCATAATGCGGAAATATACTTCATAATTTAAATCATACCATAATCCATTGCTACTGTTGCTGCAACAAAAGTTTTCAGTGCACTGCTTTTGTTTCCTACTGCTTTCTTTCTGCTACGGTGTTTTCTTTCCTTTAGCCATTTTGAAAGAAATCAAAACAAAGCAAAAAATAGAGAAATGGAGATGCCTTTGGATTTCTCTCTCCTTCCCTTCCTTTAGTCTCAATGCTCTGTTATTCCTTCTGGTGATAGGATCTGATAATTGCAGAGAGAAAATAGTTATGTGGGAGAGAGGTCCCTCAAGTGGTTATTAAAACTAAAAGTCACAACCCATCATAGTGACAACCGAATCCACCTCTTCGTAACCGACACTTCCTTTCATTTGATTATGGGTCCTATGTTTGACTCAAGTTAAATGGGTCCTAATGATGTGGGCCATATTATTTTACATGTAAGACTAAACATGACCCACATAAAGATTTGGGGCTCCACATAGAGGATCTTAAATCAGGAAACTGCGTTTGGATAAGGAATGTCTATTTTAGGAGAGTTCTAAAGGGGGTTAGTTTCCTATTTTGATAGGATGTATGAAGGAAAGTTCTAATTGCCTTAAGGGTCCTCCCTCTGTATATAAAAGGGTCTCTCTCCATTAATTCCATCAACTTAAGCACTATTCACGAATTTCGGAGAGGGCATTAAGGAAGAAAGAGGTAGAAACTCGAGAGCGTGCGTTTTCTCTTGGTTTAGGTCTTCAGAAGGCCTCAAGACATCAAAGAGAAGTTAAAATGTCACTCTCCCCTTCAAATGGATCTATGTAAGTACTGTATTATGGTGTTTATGATTTCTGTATTAAGATTGATCCGTGTTTCAAGCATTAATCCATCCAGAACCTATGGTTATGTCATTCGAGTTTGTCGAACATGAAGAATAATGATGAATGATTGTATGATTGATTCTCAATCAATAAAATCTGATATTTTGATGAAGTATTACATGTGGCATCAAGAACAAGGTTCATACGATCGATTACTGCTTGAAATAAGGACGAAATTTAAAGAAGAAATTTTCAGATCTAAGGAAGAAGACGACCCTGAAACGTCACCGATACAACGGCATTGTCGATAGATTAGTGTTACCGATACATCGATATTGGCGATCGATCGGTAATGTATGTAACGATCAATCATGGAACACGACGTGTCGGCTGAGAAACTCAACATTCCTTTTTTTAATAATAATAAAATATTTTGTACTTTCGAGTTGGAATCTGTTGATGTACTAATATTACATTTATAATTTCGTAAGCACACGAACCATTTAAGAGTATATCGATTGATTGCGAGGTCGAATCCAAAGGAAATGCACAAAATATATGCTTAAAATTAAACTGGTACCTTTAAAAAAAATATAATCTTAAGAAATCTAATACATGGAGTTAATTTAGATCTTAGAAACCCAAAGTAATGCCAACATTATCTAACTTATGAATGTAACAAATCCAGAATCAAATCCATCATCTTTTTTATTAAATTGGTGAAATATAGATGTGTAGTATCATTTTAATTACATGTTTTAAGATCAAAATATCATATCCCCAACCCTAATTAAAGAATATTGAGAGAGAGATTGATTTAATACATGAATTAAATAATAAAGAATAAAAGATTATACAAACAATATGAAATACATAAGATACTGTAACGACCCGACCCGAAAACAGGGCTTAGGGTCTAACTCAGTGTGATATTGTCCGCTCTAGGCCTCGGACACAAGCTAGCCCGCACGGTTTTGTTCTTGGGACAAGGCCTACACGACCAAGGCCCAAAATGCGTCATGTGAGTTTAAGAGGGCATGGCCTCTTATATAGCCTCCCCCTTTTTGCCTCCACTTTTGATGTGGGACTCTTCCCACATCGGTGGCAGGGGTTTCACAATCACCCCCCTAAGCCTTGAGCCGTCCTCGACTCGACAACATCAGGGAAGGAGGAAGGCCCAACATAGTCCGAGTTTTGAACTCGGCTCTGATACCAATTGTAACGACCCAACCCGAAAACATGGCTTAGGGTCTAACTCAGTGTGATATTGTCCGCTCTGGGCCTCACACACAAGAGAGCCCGTATGGTTTTGTTCTTGGGCCCGGGCCCACACGTCCAAGGCCCAAAACGCGTCATGTGAGTTTAAGAGGGCATGGCCTCTTATATAGCCTCCCCATTTTTGCCTCCACTTCCGATGTGGGACTCTTCCCACATCGGTGGCAGGGGTTTCACAGATACAATGGAATTGGTCTCAAGCAATCAAGATGGCATTAATTTCAAAATATTAATAATAAGACTAAAGCCTAGAATCTAGAGCTCATGTAAACTGAATATATTTGTATTGATGTTTAAAATTATTTTGAAGATTAAATCTATGGATTACATTAAATTATTCATCACAAAACGGACCTTAGATTTGAATGATAAAGATTTGCCCCTCTCAACTCTAAATTTTCATCACACCCTTAAAATAAGAGCCTTACAAATTAAAAAATGGGATCACCCAAAAATAGACCTTCTAATTGAATGATAAAAATAGGGCTCTACTTTAATTCTAAATATTTCATCACACTATAAAAATAAGAGCCTTAGAAATTAAAATGAAGGATCATCTAAAATTTCTTGTTCACACATTAAATTCATCCACAGAGTTAATTCTAAAAAATAAAAATAAACATAAGCACAAACATAGATTAATTGGAAAACCAGGAACTAAATATTTCACCGCACTTTGAATCTTATTAATAAACTTGGAATTCTGAATTAAATGACTTGGAATTGAATAAAAGAATATTGGAAAATAAACTACAAATCAAACCACTAACCCACATGCTCGATTTTCATGTTCTTCTTTCTTCTCTTCCTTTGGTCCACGCCTAGATTTGATTCTCAGAGGCCAAATTCGAATTCTAATGGTCTCCCAAGTGCTCTATTTATAGCTTCAGGGTTGGAATGGACGGATAGGATTAAATCTGGGTTAAGTTGTGAATTGATACTGGGATTGGATCTCTTTTAGAAGTGGATGGAGGAGATTTAAGATGAGAAATTAGGGTTCCAATAGGGTATACACGAATTTAGAGTGGCTTGGCTTGGTGGCTAAGCAATGGTGGAGAAACAATTGGGATTTAAGATTAGTTTGGAAAGTAGAGCGCAAATCCCATTTTTCTACAAATGTACCATTTTGCAACTCTATTTTGACCTAGTAAACGTCCGAATCATGAAATTTTGTAAACTACAAAGTTGTATCCTTAAAGTCTTTCCATCACAATAAGAATGAATGCAATCGGATATCGGAGTGGAACGTTATGGTCAAAATACCAAAGCTGTGTCAAAACTTGTCTTCCAAATTCCATTTTAACTCCATTTCTTCCTCCACAAGGCTTCACACGAAATTGACAAGTGTACTCCTTTCCTTGGGCGAATTTGGATTGCTTGGAGGAGGGGTGATGAGGTGTAGGCGATGTGGCATGAACCTACATGGGATTTTGGGTCAAGTGCATGGAGAGATTTTTGGTGCTAAAATCGTGTGGAGTGTGCCTTGGATGGATAAGGTGATGACAAGGCATGGGCGAATGGAGGCTATCTTGAGCTTCAAGTTGTTCTAACTTAGGGTTTGGTGAATGGATGGCTAAGATTGGTTTGAGTTAAATCTAATGCTTCTATGGTTAATTGGCTAAATTAAATTATATAAATGGTAAGGTCACTAATGGGGGGTTTGGATTCAAAGGTTGAGATGGGTGGATGATGAAATGAATGGCCTAAATCTAACATGATGAATGTACGCAATGGATAAGTAAGGTAGCTATAGTTTTTCCTAAGTTTATGAATGAAATGAATGGTTGTGATGAAATGTCCTAAAATCTAATGGCTTAAATGATTGATGGATGATCTAGATGGATGGAAGAATAGGTGATGCATGAATAGATGTGATCCTAAGGTTAATCTAGAGGATGGATAGGTTGCATGGCCTAGATCTAATGTTATGAATGTGTGGGTTGGATGTGATAGGTGGCTCTAAAGTTTACCTAATTTTGATGCATGAGATGAATGGTATGGATTAAGGGATGAAGATGCGTGGTTAACATTGCATTGGAGAGGAGATTGGATGGTGTGGATTGACAAGGAGATGGACAAGGCTTGGGTGTGTGAATGAGTTATGGACTTGGGTTTTGGACCTATAAATGAGCACATGGGCCTCCAGTGGACCTTGGACTTAAGCTTGAGGACTTGGGCCTTTGTTGCACTTGAAGTGCACATTAGCCTAGGCCATCTGTGATATGCGCATGGACTGCTCGTGGCTTAGCCCAATGTTAGCCTGTGGAGCTTAGCTAGGCCCAATTGAAGTGAATATCTGGCCCATTGATCTTGAATTTCAGCATGTGCCTCTTGAATTGTATGTTCTTTCTCTCGGAATTTAATAATTAACTTCACCACTTTAAAATCTCAAATATTGATTTAATCTAGACTCTCATAACGGGATCTAGACTGACCAATTTACATGAAAACCCTAAAACTGGAGTGAAATTAATCATAAAAATTCCAAGTCTTCCGAATTAAGCTCAAAACTTGCAATTATCAACTGACATAGCTTGATTTCTGAAATTCTCCATTTTTAGTCTGTAAAACTAAAAAATAACATTAAATGCAGCAATATACATAAATATGAGAGCTAACTGGTCCAATAATCAGGAGTAAAAATGTATTAATTCAATGCCCAACAAATACCCCCAAACTCAGATTTTGCTAGTCCTTAGGGCTGCAACTCGGGTCGGGCGGGTCGGGTTTCTTAAAACCCAATCCGACCCAAGTTGATATATATGGAGCCCGACCCGACCCGACCCGAATTCTCAACCCGGACTCTAGAACCCGACCCGACCCAAATCAACTCGAATTTTGACCCGACCCGCATTCTAAACCCCTTTTAGCCTAATTTTAGCCAGGTTGGGTCGGGTCGGGTTGGGTCGGGTTAACTTGTAAAATCCTCAACCCAGCCCATACCCGAATTTCATGCGGGTTTTTATCTTCTCAACCTGAACTGACCTGCTGGCCTGAAATTCTTGACCCTACTCGCATGACTTCTCGGGTCGAGTCATGCGGGTCGGGCCAAAACCCGACCCGAGTTGCAACCCTACTAGTCCTCGAGCAAAACTACCTAAAAATTCTAAAAAACAAAAATCCTATTATAATTCTAATCTAAACCTTGACTATACCTAGACTAAACCTAAAAACTACACCAATTTCGCTGGTACTCTCGATTGCATTTAGCGTATGCAACAAGACTTTAAACCCCTAGGTTACCCCTAGTGGACGAGTTATTGTCTGGTGAGGGCTTTCAGTGATGATACCCACAAACATCAACACCTTTAATAGGAACACACAAATAAGGGGTCTAAACATCATACAATTCTAAAATTCATTTTACAAGGCTTATACCTGGAATGTAGTGTGTGCTTAGTCAATATTAAGATAAATTTTTTTTTTTTTCGAAATAGACACAAGTTTTGTTCTCACCATTGGAAAATGCACTTTGACGGCAAATCTTAATGGATATATCTCTCGGAAAAATTAACACTCAGAGGTTTGGGTTCATTTTCTCTCAAGGTATATGTGAGCAGAAGTTATATATTCAAATCAAAATATCTCACATATGTATTATCAAGGACGGTTCATATCAAAGAAAATAAATGATCCCATGAATAGTTGTCACTTTCCTGAGAACGTTGAGTCATACCATCATTTTTCCTCGTTTACTCTCCAAATGAAATACCCTATTTAGACTTAAGATCAATATGGCCTCCTATTAGGATGAAACGTCGCTTGTGATAGGGTCAAATCAAAGAAGGATACAAGGTTCTAAACATAATACTTTGAATAGAAAGGTTAAAGGTCTTCAAAATTTTGAATGGGATTTTTCCTTTATTTTTGCTTTCAGCACTTTTCAAAGTATTTTTTTTCTTTTTCTATTTTTTTTTTCACATCATTCTTTGATGTCTGGATCTTTCCTTTCTTTTTCTTTTCCTCTTTTGATGTATCATATTTTTCTTCATCAATCATTTTTCTTTTCTTTTCAAGTACCATTTTTTTAGAGTCCACCCCAATTTTGCATCTCCAACCTTTCCTGGGTCCTAGGTTAAGTCACAGATATTTCAATGAGGCATAAACTCCATATCCGGAGTTGGGTATGGTAAACATGGCTAGTCAATAAAATAGGCTATATAGGCTCAACTGGAGAACTATTAAGATAGATTGACCAAAAATAGGCAGCTTGAATGTTCAAACGATCCAAAAATGACATATATCATATCCTAAGCTTCATAAGGTGATTTCATTGTATCAAATAAATTCAGAAAAATTTCAGGTGTAATAACTCAATTTTGATTGCGTTCTCAGTAATATGACCAAGATGAAGAATAATGAAATTGACAACGACTTATTTGCGCTACCAAAGAAAATGAAATTGACTTATAACATTTAGAATAAAAGAACGACTCTAAAGCTCATTGGTCTTAAGTCTCCACTGGTATTCCTCTAGTGATTACTCGACTTGTGAATATTTTTCATTTTCAAACTAAGCTTAATATGGTTGTGGAGAAGGGTTTCCAAGTATAAATCCTATAAAAATCTTTCCGAAAAAGTATGATATAAAGATCTCTATCTAAGTATTAATGCTAAAAATGTCACTCTTTTTACGTTAGATCGTTAAGACCAATGTTATCAAATACGGCCCGGCCCCACGGTTCAACTGTGACTGCCTACATAACGGGTCGGGTCGCTTTTAAACCCGTCTGGATTAAAAACTCGTAAAAACCCTCTGTGACCTGCGGGTCAACCTGGTTAATGGAGTAAACCCGTGACCCCTTTTTGAAATATATATAAAAAAAAAAAATCAAACAACTGAAGTGGAATAATATATTTAATTTCATGTGCCCAATTGGGCCAGCATTAATCCCAGTAAGAAACTGAGAAGGGGCAATGGTTCCCAGCTTCCACATTCCCTTTTATAGCTTGTTTGCGTGCGATTTTTTTTAAACTTACCGATGTGGGACTTAGTAAAATGTAGTGGTAACTGGTAAGTCTTGTAACTTAGTAAAGATTCCTTAAGCAGATTTACCGTGTGAGTTGGTCCATGAATAATAAATGTTTAATAAGAATTATTTAGATTTTTATTAAGTTAAGATTTTAAACATAATTTTTTAAAAGTTAGATGTTAAAAAATTTAAAAATAAAAATAATCAAACATATAAATTAAAACTTAATAAAAAACAAAAAAATATTTATAATAAAAGATTTTTTAATGATTAAAATATATATTGAAAAAATATTAAGTTGTTATTTTATGATTTTATCTTTTTTATTTGATCAAAAATAATATTTATACTAAAAGATTTTTTGAATGATTAAAATAATATTGACAAAACATTATATTTTTTATATTAAATTATTAATAATATGTTTAGTCTTCAACTTTTATTTTGCTTTTTGTCTTTTGAAAAGATGGATGGTGTGGTGATTCCAAGACATCACAATTTAATTTTTATTTTATGTAAAAAAAAGTTAAGTAAATTAAATTTCTTGTTGGATAATTTAATAATTTTACGGTAATCTAATTTAGTCATTTAAATATTTGAAGTTCACCATCTAACGTAGCCCATTAAGCAACCAATAAACTTTTCGTTACCAAACTACCAAATGTGAAATGAAGTATCGTGGTCACATTACAACTTTTGAGAAAAGATTGAATTTAAATAAAAATTAAATTTAGATTTAAATATCAGATGTATGAGATCATAGATTATGAAATATTTTTGTTTAGAATGATATTGAAACATAGACGTTGGATTATTAACTTTTGGTATTTATAATTATTTCTATGGGAACAATAATATTTTTTATGAAAATAAAATCTTGTCTTTTATGATGTGTATTTTATTTTTATAGTAATTTAGATTTTATTATCTCATTTTATACTTAATAATTTAATATTATTTATATTATTATGTTAATGATATGGGTTTGATCGGGTTTGGCTACGGGTCAACCCGGTTGAACCTTATTTAACCCACCCTTTCTCTAAGACGGGCCGCTCCATGGGCTGGGTTTGAAAACATTGGTCAAGACGCATGGTTTTCTTAAGCGAAGATTGACAGTCTTTTCAATCCCAAGGAGTCTCAGCCTTCGCTTACTCTTTCCTTACAAAGATTAAGTCTACCTTCTTGCCTAAGAAAACATTTTTTTTAACTCAAGTGTAACCCCTCAATACCCCCAAACTTGAATTGAACATTGTCCTCAATGTTCCCTAATGTACAGTGATCAGATGCAAATAAAAAAATATCGGAACAGTGCTAAATGGGTTTAGATGTATCTAAAAGGCTCACAATGCGAAGCTTAGAAACAGACCTAGAAACAAAATTCCTAAACTGACTCAATAAAAATCTTAGGCTAGACTGACTCTAACAAATTAACTAAAATCCTAGGCTGACTCGATGCAAATCTAAACTAGACACTAAGGACTCAAACTGACTTTGACATAAACAGATGGGTAGGTGGGTCTGGGTGATGGATGGGCGAATATGGGTGACTGGGTGGATGGGTAAATGGGCAAATGTGTAAATGGATAGATGGGTAAATGGGTAGATGGGTAAATGGGTAGATGGGTACATGGATAAATGAATGGATGGGTAAATGGGTAAATAGGTAGATGGATAAATGGGTAGATGAGTAAATGTGTAAATGGATGGATGGGTAAATGGGTAGATGGTAAATCATTGGATTAGTAAATGGGTAAATAGATAAATCATTGGATTAGTAAATGGGTAATGGGTGAATGGATCTTCTTAATCAATTTTGGTCAGATGTTGGACCTACAGGTTGGCTGTGAAGTTAGAGATGGGCTGATAGGGTGGATCTTGTGATGTTTCTGGTGTGGGTGAAATGGCTGGTTGGGTGGTGGTGATGGTCATGTGAGTGGTGATAAGGGTGGACCATCTATATCTATGACTGAGCCTGACTGAGCCCTAGATGCAACAATCGGTGGACTGATGGGAAGTGTAACTCGAACCAAGAGATTGGTGGAGTCACGAAACCAATGAAGCATATACAGACATGATCACACATGTTCAAACAAAAATCACACAAATCATGCCTGAATCTAATTCAAATTTCTTTAAGATAAATTGAATTTTTATTGGCTGCTAGTGGGACCCTAAAATTTGTCTCTAGACTTCCTCCTACATTTCTCTCTAAATAATCTAAGTCTCCAATGAGAGTTTAACCACAAGATTGCCAGGTAAGTTTCCAGGTAAGTAGGGGAGCACAGACCGCATCTCGTCTCAACTTATCCTTAGACATGCTCTACCTCATGCCTTGGTGACAAAACTAGCCTTAGACACCATTCTTGAAGATAAAGTGTTCATTGGTTACAAAAATAAATTTCAATTAAAAAGGTTCCTAATGAGCATTAAACACTAAAATCTAATTTAATGGTTCCTAAATTGATTTTACTTGGGAAGTGCATGAACCATTTTTAATTACTAATCTTTTTTATTTTCTATTGTGAATGCAATCCTAAATCTAAAAATGCAACTCAAATCAAATATGCAAACAATAAACAAACAATCTAATCTAATCCATGAGACTATCAACCGAAATGCATGATCAAAGTAATTATGCAATATTTTCATTTTTTTTTTATGAAAAATAATTGCAAAACACCCTAAATAAAAATTCTATATGAATGCATGGAAAATAAAAAATTAAAGAAAATGAGGTTAGGCACTTACCTTGGCATGTAGTGCTTTCCTGCCAGAAATTTGTAGAGCGCTATTCAAAATCCCTATACATTGAAATACAACAAAACAAAGTGAAGATTCTGATTCTCATAACGAATGCATGAAACCAAATCTAGATGCAATTTTCCTAAACTACAGCTAGTGGAGAAGATATAATATTTACAATCCTAAACAAGAATTTTAAATAAGACAAGACCATAAAAATTTAAAGTTGAGTTTCACCAAATCAGTCTATAATTCTATTGTCGCCAAGATTTGATTATTTTGAAACTTTCATAAGTTAGATAAGATTTTCTAAATCTAGAAAACCTCTAAGTTTGGAAATTTTTCTAAAATTGGATGGTTACCAAAAATAGATCAATTACCAAAAAATAATTTTTTCTATATATAAAAACTTCCAAAAATAAGCTTTCAAAAAATAAATTAAAACATAATTCCATGAAAAATTCTTGCTAAAAGAGGAAACTAATACATTAAAAAAATTCTAAAACTAAAAAATTCTAATTATAGCAGTTTCTAAAATTGGCAACCTACAAAAAATAGTTCAATTCTTAAAATAATGTTAATTTAAAATATTTCTAATAAAAGGAAAGTTTTCAAAATTAGACTTTCCAAAAATAGAAATTTTGAATTTTAAAGAGTTGCCTAAAATAGAAATATTCCAAAAATAACAATCTTTCCGAAAATCACATAATTTAATGGCACACAATTTAATTTTGATTTCCCCAGTAACAACGCCAAAAACTTGTTGATGTTCAAATTTTATATTTATAACCTCACAATCACATAAACCATTTAATAATATAGCGATTAAGTGCAAGGTGGAACCCAAAGAAAATCCACAAAAGATATGCTTAAAATTAAATTGGTACCTTTAAAAAGATTTAATCTTAAAAATCTAATACATGGACTTCCATTCTTAATTTAGATCTTAGAAACCCAAAGTAACGCTATCATTATCTAACTTATGAATTTAACAAGTCGAGAATCAAATCCATCATCTTTTTTTATTAACTTGGTGAAACATGGATGTGTAGTCTCATCTTAATTAAATGTTTTAAGATCAAAATATCATATCCCCAACCCTAGTTAAAGAATCTTGAGAGAAAGAGATTGATTTGGTACATGAATTAAAGAATAAAAAATAAAATATTCTACAAACAATATGAAATACATATGATACATTGGAATTGGTGTCAAGAAATCAAGATGGCATTAATATCCAAATATTAATAATAAGAATAATGCCTAGAATCCAGAGCTCACGTAAACTGACTATATTTGTATTAATGTTTAAAATTATTTTAAAGATTAAATCTATGGATTCCATTAAAGTATTCATCACAAAACGGACCTTAGATTTGAATGATAAAGATAGGTCCCTCTCTCAACTCTATATTTCATCACACCCTTAAAATAAGAGCCTTAGAAATCAAAACAGGGGATCACCCAAAAATCGACCTTCTAATTGAATGATAAAAATAGGCTTCTATTTTCATTCTAAGTATTTCAACACACTCTAAAAATAAGAGCCTTAGAAATTAAAATAGAGGATCATCCAAAAATTCTTATTCAAACATTAAATTCATCCACAAAGTTAATTCTAGAAATAAAAATAAGCATAAGCACAAACATAGATAATTTGGAAAACCAGGAATTAAATGTTTCACTGCACTTTGAATCTTATTAATAAACTTGGAATTTTGAATTACATGACTTGGAATTAAATAAAAGAATAATGGAAAATATACTACAAATGAAACCACTAACCCTTATGCTCGATTTTTGTGTTCTTCTTTCTTCTATTCCTTTGGTCCACGCCTAGCCTTGATTCTCAGAGTCCAAATTAGAATTCGAATGGACTCCCAAGTGCTCTATTTATAGGCTGAGGGTTGGAATGGACGGCTGGAATTAAATGTGGGTTAAGTGGTGAGTTAATGGCTTGGATTGAATCTCTTTTAGAAGTGGATAGATGAGATTTAAGATGAGAAATTAGCACTCCAATAGGATATACATGAATTTAGGGTGGCTTGTCTTGGTGGTTAAGTAATGGTGGAGAAAAGATTGAGATTTAGGATTAGTTAGGAAAGTAGAGTGCAAATCCCATTTTTCTACTTATGTACCATTTTACAGCTCTATTTTGACCTAGTAAACATCTGAATCATGAAATTTTGTAAACTACAAAGTTGTATCCCTTAACGTTTTCTTTCCAAAGCAATAGAAATGAACGTAATTGGATATTTGAGTGGAACGTTATGGTCAAAATACAAAAGCTTTGTCAAAACTTATCTTCCAAATCCCATTTTTTTCTCCATTTCTTCCTCCACAAGGCTTCACACGAAATTGACAAGTGTACTCCTTGCCTTGGGCCAATTTGTATTGCTTGGAGGAGGGGCGAGGAGGTGTAGGCGATGTGGCATGAACCTACATGGGATTTTGGGTCAAGTGCATGGAGAGATTTTTGGTGCTAAAATTGTGTGGAGTGTGCCTTGGATGGATAAGGTGGTGACAAGGCATGGGCGAATGGAAGCTATCTTGTGCTTCAAGCTGTTATAACTTAGGGTTTGGTGAATGGATGGCTAAGATTGGTTTGGGTTAAATCTAATGCTTCTAGGGTTAATTGGCCAAATTAAATTATATAAATGGTAAAGTCACTAATGGAGGGTTTGGATTCAAAGGTTGAGATGGGTGGATGATGAAATGCATGGCCTAAATCTAAGATGATGAATGTAGGCAATGGATAAGTAAGACGGCTCTAGGGTTCTTCCTAAATTTATAAATGAAATGAATGGTTGTGATGAAATGGCCTAAAATCTAAGGGCTTAAATGATTGATGAATGATCTATATGGATGGAAGAATAGGTGATGCATGAATGGATGTGATTCTAAGGTTAATCTAGATGATGGATAGGTTGCATGACCTAGATCTAATGTTATGAATGTGTGGGTTGGATGTGATAGGTAGCTCTAAGGTTTATCTAATTTTGATGCATGAGATGAATGGTCTGGATTAAGGGATGAAGATGAGTGGTGAACATTGCATTGGAGAGGAGATTGGATGGTGTGGATTGACAAGGAGATGGACAAGGCTTGGGCGTGTGAATGGGTTATGGACTTAGGTTTTGGACCTATAAATGAGAACATTGGCCTCCAGTGGATCTTGTACTTGAGCTTGAGGAATTGGGCCTTTGTTGGACTTAAAGTGCACATTGGCCTGGCCCATCTGTGATATGCGTATGGACTGCTCGTGGCCTGGCCCAATATTAGCCTGTGGAGCTTAGCTTGGCCCAATCGAAGTGAATCTCTGGCCCATTGATCTTGAATTTCAGCATGTGCCTCTTGAATTGTATGTTCTCTCTCCCGGAATTTAATAATTAACTTCATCACTTTAAAATCTAAAATATTGATTTAATCTAAACTTTCACAACTGGATTTAGACTAACCAATTTACATTAAAACCCTAAAAGTGGAGTGAAATTAATCATAAAAATTCCAGGTCTTCTGAATTAAGCTTAAAACTTGCAATTATCCACTAACTTATCTTGATTCCCTAAATTCTCCATTTTAATCTATAAAACTAAAAAATAACATTAAATGCACCAATATACATAAATATGAGAGCTAACTGGTCCAATAATCAGGGGTAAAAATGTAATATTTTAGTGCTCAACAAAATCAGATCGACACATCGCCACTAACGACATGTCGGCACTTAAAGCTGCGATCAATCGGCCAGAGTGTTAGTAACCTTATGATTTTATGGATTTTAAG
The DNA here is from genome assembly GCA_013350335.1 of Chimonanthus salicifolius. Classification (NCBI taxonomy): domain Eukaryota; kingdom Viridiplantae; phylum Streptophyta; class Magnoliopsida; order Laurales; family Calycanthaceae; genus Chimonanthus; species Chimonanthus salicifolius. The sequence goes on from CM023532.1 coordinate 54,232,620, forward strand.
AATTATAGATTTTCCTCTTATGTTTTTGGCAAATCAATTTACACTAATGATTAAAGTCATTATTCTTTGTCCTAATACCATATTATAATATGATTTGGTTAGTCATCATAGTGGCCCAATCAGAATGTGTTTGGACATTAGGCCATATAACTGTGTTTCAATACTCTTCCCAAGTGTTGGATAATGATGACTTTATGAATAACAATCCCTAATCACAGACATATTAGGTTGGCCCAAAGGTGCACCGTTCCGAGTGGTCAACGGGTTGGGATAGGATGATTGGTGGGTACCTATGGTTGATATTTGTCCGGATACCCAAGGTGAAGGCAATATTTGATCATTTGTACTTTGTTGGTCACTTCTATCAATGACTGTGAATCACCATAATGAAATGGTGTACCGTTAGATCACCCAAAGGTGGATCCCGGTAGCACTGTTTGCTAATGTTGATTGTTTGTGTGTTTCAATAAAAGTTTAACTCATAGCATTATGTAAGTGAACATGAAATTATGTAATTTTTACAATATCTCTCCCTATTAGACTGCATGCGCAAGCTTGATCTGTCGCTATGTTGACTGGGCTTAATTTCTCCAAATGGAACGAGCAAGTCGAGTTTCACCTCAGTGTGCTCGATCTTGATAAATCATTAATTTCTGATAAGCCTACTATTACTAGAACAAGTACAATTTCTGAGAAAAAAAAATCCTATGAAGCATGGATCGGGTCAAAAAGACTCAGCCTTATTTTCATACGCATGACAGTGGAAATAATATCAAGACTTTACCACCCAAAACTGAAAGTGCTAAGGAATACCTCCAAAATGTTGAAAATAAATTCAAAACAACGGACAAGTCCTTAGCAGGGACGCTTATGGCCAGGATGATCATCATTAAGTTCAATGGAAGTCGTGGCATGTATGAGCACGTAACGAAGATGACAAATATTGTTTCTCAGTTGAAGAATGTAGGGATGAGTATTGATGATATTTTTCTTATCCAATTAATTATGAATTCTCCGCCTCCTCAGTATGGGCACTTTCAGATAAATTACAATACTATGAAAGATAAATAGAAAGTAAATGAACTGTTAAGCATGTTGATTCAAGAGGAGAGTAGACTTAAGCAAATTGGACATCACTCACTCCATCTGATAAATCAAGGACCCAGTAAGAAAAGAGGATTGAAGCCCAAGAAATTTTAGAAAGCCGAAAAGAAATCTAATAAGCCAAGTACGTCTTGCGGGACTCAAAATCAGGGGACAAGTAGTGTGAGGTGTCACTTTTGCAAGAAATAATGGCTCTTCGAGAAAGACTGTCATAAAATAAGAGCGTGGTTCAAAAAGAAAGGTAACTATTCCATTTCTATATGTTTTGAATCTAATCTCACTAAAGTTTCCTATAATACTTGGTGACTTGATTTTGGGGCTACAACTCACTTTTTTAATACGATGTAGGGATATCTTACGACCCAGACCACAGACCCAAATAAAGCCCTCGTTTACATGGGAAGCCGACAAAAGGTGCCAGTTGAAGCTATCGGGATTAACCGTCTTTTCTTCGACACTGGCTACTTACTTGATTGTCTTTATGTTCTTTCTGTTGCTAAAAACCTTATTTCAATATCCAAACTTGATGTTAATCGTTGTTACTATAAATTTGGAAATAATGCACTCAGTTTATTTAAGGGTTTTTCTTTTATTAGGTCTGGATTATTAATTGATATCCGTTACCGTTTAAAGCTTGATGACTCCTGTAACACCTCGGGTTTTCAGTTTATTATTTATTTAATTTTAATTATGAATTTTAGAATTAAATCTTATATGGATAAAGAATTGGGCCATGACCCAATTAGGACCCAACCAATGGTGGAATTGGTTTTATTAAAATTTAAATGGGTAGGATTAAATTAGTGATGAATCATATCCAATTTTGGATAAAAGATATTATGGCCGAAATTTGAATGTGAAAATCCATACATTATGCGCATGAAAGATATGTGGGATTTTAAATCCACAAATGATATACTAGAATATTTTCAAAAGGGATGAAATATTTAACAAATAATTAAAAGATTGAGCATGGTCGAAATTTAGATAATGCTACTCATATTATGCGCATCGGATATTTTTAAAAGGGAATGTACATTGTCTTTAATTAAATGAAAAGATCCCTTAGATTATAATTGAGATTATGCGCATGGTACATGCTAAATAAGAATTAAAGGAAGGTCTTAATAAGGTAAGGGAAGTCGGCCATGGCAAGATAAAGCAAGGGGCACACGGCCAAGGAGGGGGGTTGCTTATCTTAAAAACAATTTCTAATATTGGATTAAGGAAAACTAATAAAAGGAGAGACCCAAAGGGGGTACACGGTTTTTACAACCTCATATCTCTCTCAATCTCTCAAGGTTCATACACGGCAATAGCAAGAGAAGAAAGGGCAGCAACAAGAAGGAGTTCTTGTTTGGAGAAAATCAAAGAGAAAGGAAAAGACAGATTAGAAAAGCAAGGAAGAGGTTAGTATCTAAGTGTTGAATGTTATAAAATTATTTTGAAGTAAAGAACCATAGGGTCCGGCCATGATGTTTGGCCGAACCCCATGGAGAAAAATTGGAGATGGGTTAATGGTTTAAAAAGAGAAGAAAAAACCATAGGGTTCGGTCATAGTGCAAGGCCGAACCCCATGGAAAGAGATGATTAATTATTGGTTTTAAAGATTGAAAACCATGGTATGTTTTGATTCATTCATTGGGTTATGTTTTTAGATTTTGGATCATGAAAAATCATGGTTATTTCATGATGGTTTGAATAATGAAAACCATGGGGATTTAAGGTTTAGATTAACAAATTTGAATGATGAAAATCCATGGAAGAGTTGTTAATATTTAAAGGAAAAATTGGATGGACATTGGGTCGGCCTTGGCATGGCCGAACCATGATTTCTAGATTGCTAAATGGTTGGATCTAAAATAATAAAAGGAAGAGGTGAGGTTCGGCCATGGTGTATGGCCGAACCCCACCAAACTTTTTATGGAAGTGATGATCGGTTTTGATGGGATCTAAACCAATGGCTAAGATCATGAACCATAGGGTTCGGCCAAGGTGTATGGCCGAACCCCATGGGGTAGATTTTGAATGGAGATTAAAATAGAAAACTTCTAATTAAGGAAAGGGTTTGCTAAATTGGAAAGCATCTAATTTTGGAAGGAGTTCTACTAAATTTCGAAACTTTCCATTTATGGAAGAAGTTGTTAATTATGGAAAAGCAATCTAATTTTGGAAGGTGTTTCCAAATATGGAAAGGAGGTTGCTTATTAGGAAAGTTTCTATTCTTGGAAGTGGATATTAAAATTAGAAAATATCTACTTAAAGACCATGAAGATTATTTATGGAAACCATCCCAAGAATGGAAGGTAAGGCTTGATTATGGAACCTAATTTAAATGAATGGATTGGTTGCCATGAGTGAGGTTCGGCCATAATGTATGGCCGAGCCCCTCTAGGGTTTAGTTTTGGAAATCTTGTTATTTATGGAATATGATATTCAATCATAGAAGGGTTGGTGTTTAATTAAGAAACCTTCTAAATGTGGACCTTAGGTTAAAAATGGAAGGAAGAGTTATTTTTAGAAAACTTTCCATTTATGGAAGGAGGTTGATATTTTGGTAAGTTAAATAGGGAAACCTTCTAATGATAGAAGGGGAGATTAAGAAAGGGAAGTTCTATTCTTGGAAGGTGAAATCTAAATTTGGAGACCTTACAATTATAGAAAGGGGGAGATTAATTAGAAATTATACACCATAGGGTTCGGCCATGGTGTATGGCCGAACCCCATGGCTTAAATTAAGGGATTAAAGGTATCTTTAATTCATGGTTTAAGGGCTGATTTATGAATCAGATTATGAACCTACATTATGAGTTAGGTTATGTATAGTTTTAAAATAAAATAAAGGATACAATGTATGATATGAATTGATGGAGAAAGGAATGGCAAAAATGTAATTAAAATACCAAAGTAGGAGAACCATGGGTTTGGCCATGATGTATGGCCGAACCCCATGAGTTGTGTTGGATGGACTTATTTGGTTAGTGAAAATTTTAAGGTCTAATTATGGAAGATTTAAAGGAAAGAGGAAACCAATGGCATTTTGGTAAATATGAGTGAATATTGGACATTAGGTTCGGCCATGGTGTATGGCCGAACCCCATGAATTATTTTATGGGATTATGTACCTTGGAAGCATGAATGGATAACTTGGAACCTGAGCAAGAAAAGGGACTAGGATTATCAACAGTGGCATTTTTGAAAATATGTATGAAAAATGGTAAACCATGGGTTCGGCCATGGTGTATGGCCGAACCCCATGGGGTTTTGTTTATGGACGTAGAACCTTATAATTACGTGAGACTTGGTGTTGATTATCATTATATTATAAGGTAACGGGATCTCGCAAGCGGTGCGCGATCGGTGATCGAATCTTGGACGGAAACGTAAGGACTTGTGAACGGTCTTAGGTAGGATTCCACCTCTTTGAAACCATGGATTATGTACTTTGTTTTATCTTATGTTTGATGAAAATATGTTTCAAAAGATATGCTTTATTTATGGATTTTAAATGCTATGTTCATGTTGTAAATAGCATGTATTGATTATATTTCAAAGGTTGATTTTATATGCTCTGTTTATATGAGGAAAGAGCATGTGCTTTATATGAGGAAAGAGCATGTGTTTTAAATTACGATTTTTTTAAATGTTATGTTTATGTTATAAAATAACATGTGTTTCATTGGCATCTCATGCATGGCATGGGGTGGAGGATTTATAACCAGAGGGGTCACACTCCGTCGGGGCGTCCGAAAAACCTATGTGCAACACTTTGATGTGATTTCCATCAAGAAGATCTCCGGAGAGTCCACACTCCGTCGGGGCGACCGAAAGACCTATGTGGTAGGCACTTTATGTACAGGTGATGGGTGGGACTCATTGCATATTTGTCATCATTACATGGCATGGATTTATATGGTTTTTGATATCACTATGTTATATGATATTCTTTGTACTAACCATATGTTAGCCGTAACTGGAATACCTACTGGGCGCGCTGTATTAACGCCCTACTTCTACCCTGTAGTTGGTGACATAGGTAATCAGGGAAACAATGAACCTAAGATGGACCAGGCATAGGAGCTTGGAAGATCTAGTTTATATGTTTTGAAATAAATTACTCATGAACTTGTATTTGAGTATTTGGATTCCGGAATGTAATAACTTAGATGGTTGAATGTTTTGGTTTGATGATTATGACGTACTTTGCTAACTGAATGGATTAGAACTTGGTTCTAATATGATTCCGTATTTTGATAATTATGATTCCGCAGTTTTATGATTTTATTCCGCAAGCCGGTATTGCTATGTGTGAACCATTTTATTGGACTGAGTCCATACACACATAGGGTTGGCCAGTTAAGGGTCGGACTTAGCTCGCGTCGTGACGTCCCGCGCTCTATCACTCTACTCTGTTACAAAAAAAAAAATATATATATATATATATATACACTGAATTTACGGGAAAAAGCGAGTGAAAAAGGGCGGGGTGTTACAACTCCTTTGCTAATTCTCTCATAACCCTGCATCATAATGTTAGTATTAAGTGTGGCTTAATTAATGAAAATTCCTCTATCTTGTGGCATAAACGTTTGGAACATATATCCTGCGAAAGAATTGAAAAACTGATAAAAGACGGGATTCTCCCGAATCTTGACTTTAATGAGTTAAGTGAGTGTGTGTGGAATGCATTAAGGGTAAGCAGACCAAACACACCAAGAAATTTTTAACATCCATTTGGGAGTGACATAATAAGAAATGTTAATGTGCAAGAAGTGATGGCACAAGTCCCTAGACCCGTAACTTTAGAATGTGTTATCCCTAATATCTGTAACGCCCCACCCTTTTTCACTCACTTCTTTCCGTAAATCAGAGTCTATTTTTTTTTTATAACAGAGTAGAGCGATAGAGAGAGGGACGTCACGACGCGAGCTAAGTCTGAACTTCCAAAGTCCGACCCTTAACTGGCCAACCCAATATGTGCATGGACTAAGTCCACGAGAATGGTTCACACATAACAATATAAACATGCGGAATAAATAACATCAAAATTGCGGAATCATAACAGAACCAAGTTTTATTCCATTCAGATAGCAAAGTACATCAAGTCCTTATCCATAATTAAAATATCATAATTATCCAACAAATCATCCAACCATCTAAGTTATTACATGACCGGAAACTAGTTACTCAAATACATGTCCGTAAGTAACTTTATTAAAAATATAAACTAAATCATCCACGCTCCTATGCCTGGCCCGTCTTTCGTTCATCATTCCCCTGATTTCTTGTGTCATCAACTAGGGTAGAAGTAGGGCGTTAGAACAACGCACCCAGTAGGTATTCCAGTTACGGCTAACACATGGTCAGTACAAAGCATATATAATAATATCGTAATGTCAAAAATTATATAAACCATGCCATGCAATGATGACAAATGCAATGAATCCCACCCATCACATGTACATAAAAGTACCCACTACATAGGTCTTTCGGACGCCCCGACGGAGGGTGGACCCTCCAGTTTCTTCTTGATGGAAAAGCACATCAAGGTACCCCACATAGGTTTTTCGGACGTCCCGACGGAGTGTGGACCCTCCGGTTACAAATCTTTCACCCCATGCCACGCATGAGATGCCAATGAAACACATGCTATTTTATAACATAAACATAGCATTTAAAATCATATTAAAACACATGCTATTTCCTCATATAAACATAGCATTTAAAAATCATCATTTAAAACATATCCTTTGCAGCATAAATTCATCAAAAATAAGATAAACACAATGTACATAGACCCATGGTTTCAAAGAGGTGGAATCCTACCAAAGAAGGCTAACGTGTCCTTGCGTCTTTCGTCCGGTAACCGCTCACGATCGTAAACACCTTGTGAGGTCCCGTTACCTTATAATATAACAATCAATCAAAACCAAGTCCCACTTGATTTACAATATTTTAAGTCCATAAACCAATCTCCATGGGGTTCGGCCATACACCATGGCCGAACCCATGGTCTACCATTTTTTTCACTTATTTACCAAATTGCCATTATAGATATCCATAGTCATTTTCCTTGCTTAGGTTCCAAAATAATCCTTACATACTTCTTTAATCCAAACACATAGTCCAATAAATATTTCATGGGGTTCGGCCATACACCATGGCCGAACCCTATGTCCAATATTTCCAGAAATTCACAACTTTGCCATCCATGGCTTACATAACCAATAATCCGATAACATACATTTGTATCCTCCAATTTAATCAATCACCATATTAATTCCATAATTGATTCCTTAGTCCCAACATGATCCATAATTAGTAACTTACTAAAAATAGTAACATCTTCCATAAAACATGAGCAATATTCCTCCAAGCTTCCATTATTAAAAACTTTCTAAATTAAGAAGCATCCTTCATAAAATAAACCCTAGTGGGGTTTGGTTATACATCATGGCCGAACCTCACTCATAGAGATTATCCATTAAAACCCTTTTTAAACTTATTAACCCAAACAATGTTCCTTAATGGTTTTCATTTAATCAATAGTCCATAATTAGAAGATCCATATTTAGAAGCTTTCCAAATTTAGCAACCAACTTCCATAATTAGAAATCATCTTCCATAAATAAACTCTAGTGGGGTTTGGCCATACACCATGGCCGAACCTCACCCATAGAGGCAATCCAACCCTTTTCCATTCACTTTCTATCTTTAGATCCTTTCTAATTTAATGACAACTTCCATGGGGTTCGGCCATACACCATGGCCGAACCCTATGGTTCAAGATCCTCCCTTTAAAAATTACTAATCATTGATCTTCCATTTAATCCCTTCAAAATCCCATAACATTAACATCAAACTCTTATTTAAAATTAACCAATCACCTTCTATGGGGTTCGGCCATGCACTATGGCTGAACCCTATGGTTCCATATTCCCTCTTTTAAATCCAATTAAAAACACCTAACCATCCAAGGTTTCCATCACTAAAATCCATACATTAAATCAGTATTCTTTCATGGTTTTGAACCCATAAATATAACCGAAGACCTTCCATTAAAAGAATCATAAAAGTTCTTCCATGGGGTTCGGCCATACCACATGGCCGAACTCTATGGTTCATCATTCATTAATTGATACTCCAATCATCTCCCATTCTTCTTCCATGGGGTTCGGCCATACACCTTGGCCGAACCCTATGGTTCTTTTCTTTTAAAACAACTTTATCAAATAAAATACTAACCGGTTGCCTTCTCTTCTTCTTCGCTTTGCCGTGAACAAGACTTGAGAGAGGGATAAAATTCGGCTATGGTGAGTAAGTGTAAGCCGTGTGCCCCTCTTGCTTCTTCTTTTATTACTCCCTCTTGATCCCAAGTTAAATGGTGCTTTAGATAAACAATCCCTTATGCCGTGTGCCCTTGTGTTTCCCTTTTAATAAACTCCACACGGTCCTATCTTAGAAGATAGTAATTGCCGTGCATAATGATTCCCACTTTGGATAGTCCTAGATAAAATATGCATTGCCGTTTTTATTCAAAGAATAGATACCTTTTAGCCATGTGCATAGATTTGCAAATCCTCATACACGGCCATGCAACCTTTTATTTAATTTTAGACTTAATGTATTACTAAATTAATTCAACTCCATTTAATTTTTATTGAAACTAATTCCAAAACCATTGGGTTCTAATTGGGCCAATGACCCAACTCATTACCCAATTTAAGATCCATAACTAATATTCAAAAATTAATTGGATTATTTTGATACAAAATAATAAATTGAAAATCCGGGGTGTTACAATATCACTGAACAACTTAATGGACAACACCTAAATGACGAATCACTCCATGATGAGACCATCACCAATAATGAACCGATTGTGGAACAACCGCAAGAAATAAAATTAAAAATGTCTGAAAGGCAAAGGAGGCTTGCTATTTCAGATGAATATATGGTATATCTAGAAGAATCGAATTACGATTTAGGGGCTATTAAGGATCCGGTCACTTATGAAAAATCCATAGAATGTGATGATTCTAGCAAGTGATTAGATGTCATGAAAGACGACCTAAAGTCCATGGCCCAGAATGAAGTCTGGGATCAAGTAGAATTTCCTCATTGATATAAGAAAGTTGGATGTAAGTGGGTCTTTAAGACCAAACGAGACTCCAAGGGCAATATCGAAAGATATAAAGCCAGACTTGTGGCCAAAGGGTTTATTCAGAAAGATAGCATTGATTATAAAGAGAACTTCTCTCTTGTATCCAGGAAGGACTCTTTTAGAATCGTTATGTCTTTAGTGGCTGATTATGATTTGGAACTACACCAAGTGGATGTTAAAACCGCATTTTTGAATGGTAGTTTATATGAAGTGTAAATGGAACAACCTAAAGGATTCTCCGTAGAGGGTAAGGAACATATGGCATGCAAAGTAAAGAAATCAATTTATGGCATTAAACAAGCCTCCAAACAATGGTACCTTAAGTTCAATGATATCATTACCTCCTTTAATTTTAAGGAAAACACCTTTGATCGGTGTATATACCTGAACGTCAATGGGAGTAAGTTTATCCTTCTGATATTGTATGTTGATGACATTTTGCTTGCCACTAATGATCTTGGTATGATGTTCAAAACCAAGAAGTTTCTCTCTAACAATTTTGAAATGAAGGATATGATAGAGGCAACATACGTGATTGGAATAGAAATATTCCGTGACAGAACACGTGGTATGTTAGGAATGTCTCAGAAAGGCTACATATAAAGAATCTCAGAGAGATTCGGTATGCATAATTGTTCCTATTAAGATGCCCCTATTCAGAAGGGAGATAAATTTAGCTTAAAGCAATGTCCTCAGAATGAACTTGAAAAAAAACAAATGGAGGGAATACCTTATGCCTCAGCTGGAGGTAGCTTAATGTATGCTCAAACCTGGACCAGACTCGATATTAGCTTTACTATCAGTGTGCAGGGTAGATACCAAAGCAACCCTAGAATAGATCACTAGACAGCTGCAAAGAAAGTAATGAGGTATCTACAAGGTACTAAAGACTTTATGTCCATGTTTAAGAGGTCCGATAATCTCGAGGTCATTAGTTACTTAAATTCGGATTTTGGCGGTTGCGTTGATAACAGAAAGTCAACGTTTGGCTATTTGTTCCTTATGGCTGGTGGAGAAATATCATAGAAAAGCGCCAAACAAACTATCATTGCAACGTCAATCAACAAAATTTGTGGCATGCTATGAGGCCACTGTTCAAGGAATGTGACTGTGGAACTTTATCTCAGGACTTGAAATTGTCGCCAACATTGCCAAGTCGCTGAGAATTTACTGTGATAATCCTGCAGCAATATTCTTCTCTAAGAACGACAAGTATTCGAATATATCAAAACACATGAAATTGAAGTACGTTGTCGTAAAAGAAGAAGGTCAGAAACAGATGGTGTCTATTGAGAACATAAGTACTTTACCTATGATGATAGATTCGTTGACGAAAGGATTACCTATAAAGGCCTCTAAAGAAAATGCCAATAAAATGGGTCTTGAACGTAATCTATTATAATGTAATTATGAATTTTGGACTGCACTAAGAATAAATGTGCACAATTTGACATTTGAATACTCATGAATGCGTTTCTGATTTTTTTTTCATGTTTATTATGGTTATGTATATACATTATGTGTGTTTGTTTTATCACTAACATGAATAGTCATTATGTTATGACACTTATGTGGACCATTATGAAAATCTCTTACTTAAGGGCTACGCTAGGTAGGTCATTTGTGTTGTAGTGATGGAAGGGACCAAGTCGGGATAAGATGACGTGCAACCATCATTGCTCAAGCTTGTGGTTTGTTTAGTTTTAGCATTATGATGTTGACCGTATTATAGTGCTGAATATAAGTGTAATACCCTGACCCAAATTAGGCGTATTTAATTTAATAAATCCTTCTTAGACCGGTTAATCTCGAAGATTACAGTTAGGGCTTTGTGAAAAGCCCACGTGTGGCCCAATCTGATTTTGAAAGCTCAGTGATCTAGCTCGTCCAGCTGGAAGGGGCAAAATGGTAATTTACCACTCATTGTTATTATTTTATTAATTATGTCATTATGTGATTATTATTAGATGATATTATTTTCCTTAATCAATGATTCCTATTTCTGATTTCAGAATTATTTTATTTTCAGAAAATGATATTTAAAACAGGCAGTCGAAACCCCAAAAGGGAGAAATAAATATTTTTAATTGGTTTTGGAGACGAGAAAATTTTTGAGGCAAGTATTTTATGTTAGATCATTTTAATACGGACTAGTTTATTTCTTCAAACCCCAAAAATAAGGACTTTAATTTATTTTATTTAACACAAGTTAAATTATGTAAATAGTATTAAAATATGAATTTTATTTAAATCTATGATTTTTGTGAGCTTTAAATCTCCAAATTTTTATGGTGATTAGAGTTTTTAAAACCCAACATATCTGTCAAGTTGGATTAAAAATTTTAAGTCTTTTAAACTATATTTTAAGTTAAAAACCGAATTTTTATAAAACATGGGCCTATTTGGCAGGAACTTATTTGCAACCAGCAGTAACTTCTGCCGGTTACTGTACCAGACATCGGCAGCAGCTACATGCAGCACCCAGCTGGCCTTCACCGATTGCCCATTGCCTCTATAAATTGTGTAATGACCCGTTCCTATTTTGTTCATTTTTCTTTGAGATTTTCAGATCTCTGAGTTGTTTTCGGGACTGCGGTAGCAGTGAGTAGGGTGTGGGCTCCGTGGTGGGGCCCTAGTTTGCCTGGTTTCGAGTTCGGGACCTCGAAGGGCATTTCAGTAATTTTGAATTATTGTATATTATGTCATGAAAAATACTTGAAAAATTACGCGTATTTCTCTCTCGAGGTTCGACTTTGGATTTTCTCGGGTTTTGAAATCACTTTCTGTTAAAATAGTGTGAGTTTTGAAACTCTATTTTCACTCGATTCGAGACTTTTTTTCTTAAAAGTTTAAAATAAAATAGTAAATGACTGAAATTATGAAATAATTACTAATAATATTTTTATATAATATTATAGCTTGAGCTAAATGGTTTCAAAAAAAAATGAGATAAAATAATTCAAGAGTTTGTGGGTTCTTAAATTTTTTTTTAAATAGTTTATGAATATATTTAAATATCTTAAAAAAAAAAAAAAAAAACCTCAAAACCCTAAAAGGGCCCCTCCCCCTTTATATTTTTTCTTCTTCCCGCAGCACTGTAGCATTCCAGCTACAGTGCCGCCGCCACCCCTTGGGGAGATTCACTCTCTCTCTCTCTCTCTCTCTCTCTCTATCTCTCTCCTTCCTCATCTCTTCCTCATCTCCCTTACTGAAAACCCTAATACTCTAGTGTGAGCTGTCGCCCCCCTTCGCCTTGCCTTTTCCCTCTCTTCTCTCCTCTCCTTCCCCGACTGAAACCCTAAACCCCCTTATCGGATGATGCCTTTCTCTCCTCTCCTTCCCTCTTGCCGAAACCCTAAACCCACCGCCATCCTTCCATCTTCTCTTACTCTTCCCCTCCTCCGTCCAAGAAACCCTAATCCACAATCCTTGGATCCCATTTTTCCCATGTCCGACCCAGCCAGACCCGCTCAGCTGAACCCAACTTGGTCCGACCCAGTAGCTTGAAGCCCAACTCGTTTCAGGCCCACTTTAGTTGGATCCAAGCCCAATCCACTTCAGGCCCAGTTTCCCAAGCCATTTGAGTCCTGCCCTTTTTCCAGACCCAACAGACCAGCCCAGCTCCTTCGTTCCAGTGCAAGTCCAACTCAGTTTCTTGGCCCGGCCCAGTTCAGGTTGGCCCGGCCCAGGCCCGTTTCGGGCCCATTTCAAACTTGTTTTTGGACCTGTTTGGGGATCGCTTCTAGAGTGTTTCTGGATCTCTCTCAGCTTGGTTCCAGCCCTTTTGTAGACTCGTTTTCAGCCTGTCTCGACCTTGAACCCGTGCATCGCTTCCTTCAACCCTTCGACTTATTTTCATCATATGGATTTTGAAAACACACTCAGGTGAGGGGACTTATCACTGGTAGCATGCATTTGCATTTTTTTTTTAACCCTCAACCTTGGACATGAAGTGACTTGAGTGAGGCCCTTCGTTTATTTAGCCACTCGGTAAGGGAACCGTTAAATGAATCTGTAGCAAAGGATCCTTTCAAGTGCACTCATGTTAGCTATATACGACTAAATGGAAAGTTTTGATCGGACAAATGAATATTGAACATGATGCTTGAAAGTTATTGATAACATGTGTGTTTAGCTATAACATGTGAATGATTTTATGACGAGAATAAGACATGCGTTGGATGTCGAACATGATGTTATGGATTTAATGATAACATGTTGTTCATTTAATTATAACATGTGAATGCATTTATACTGAAAGTGAGATATGTGTCTGGATTTTGGATGTGATGCTTGAGCCTTGTTGGCATCATGATGAGTGTTATTTATAATATGTGAATGAGATCATGATGAGTATGTGGATTTGTGTTTTGAGATTTTGCTATATACTTATGTTGTTATATATGATCATGATATCGTGCGTATGCATGGGGGGTAGCCCAGAACGAACAACGCACTGTTGGTGTTGAGATGGAGGAACTATTAACATGTGTATATGTTTATGATGATGTGATGAGTTTTGTTGTTGGGAGGATTTCTCTGTTACGCTCCGGCGGTAGAGACCCCCATAGGGAGATGCGGGTTTCCCCGTTGCGTTCCGGTGATTGAGGTGCCTGCCATTGAGATTGGCTTCCCCGTTATGCTCCAGCGGTCGAAACCCCCATAGGGAGATGTGGGTTTCCTGTTGCATTCCGGCGGTTGAGGCAGTTGTGTGTTATGAGGTCTCCCATTTGTATTGGTAGGGAGACCGGAGTTGGAGGAGGATAGTTGAAGTTATGGGGATGATGTTTTGGAATAGTCAGTGGGATCACTGATTAGTTGTATAATTGAGCACTCTTGTGCGTAGACATTCATTTTATTACGATGTCCATCTTTTTCCTCATACATGTTATATATGTTGTCGCTGACATGTGATATGATTATTTTCTTCATTGGGCTGGTTAGCTCACTGTTCAGGTACCCTGATTGCAGAGGGGCCAAGCGGGCCCCCTTGAAGAGGTACCCAGAGAGGAGTATCAATAGTTAAATATCCCATATTATGTTTATGCTCTAGTTTTGAGAGACTATTGTCTATGTGGGCTCATTATCACATGTTTTATTTGGATGAATGTATGACTATGTTGAATGGTTGATGGTTTTTTTGTTCTGCTCTTATGTTGGTTTTGGTGTTTATCAAATTGTTGAACAGGTGGTAATTACCCCATTTCAAAAAAAAAAAAAATGCCCGTTATCCATTCCTTGGTCATGTTTGGAAGCTTTTCGGAGAGAACGCGCTGTAGCGGGACAGGGCGTTACAAATTGTCTCTCCTCTCATCTGATTTCCTCCCCCAGATAGCTTTCATCTCAGTCTTCAATCTCTCTGTGAAAACCAGCTCTCCCTCTCTATTTGTTTTTCCAAAAAAATTCTTGACAATGAGCTTAGAGGAAGATTTTTCAAAGTCGGGATTTTCAACCCAGGAACCGAAGCGAAGGTAACCATTGTGTTCCTCTTTAAATTTCATTCGATTTAGAATCAAGAAAGAGTAAAATTGGCTAAGTTTTGAGTGAGTAAAATGGATTTGAAGTTTAAGAAAAAACTTAGAAATTTTGGATCAACTTGGTTTTGGTGTTAAAATTTGATGGTTTAATCACTATTAAAGTTTTAAACTACTCCCTATGGAAAGAAGACTCACTGAGAAGTCCATCTGACCAGTTGGATGTGAAAACCAAATCCAGGAAACCCACTATTTCTGGATTCGTATTTCACTCTCTGTTCAGCGTCACTGTCTGTTGTTGCAGACAGAGAAGGAAGACGACTCTCGAACGGTCCGAGAGTTGTGCTTCGGACGGTCTGAGGGTAACCCCCTTCGGAAGGGCCGAAAGTGACCTTTCGGACGTTCCGAGCCTCGGCTCGAAGTTCCGAAGTGGCCAGAGGCTAACTGTTCTCCCGCCTCTGCTTCGGACGTTCCGAGCATGCTCGGAAGGACCGAACCCTCTCAGACGATCCGAGCTTCCCTCGGCATGATCCAATACACACCGATATCTGACCTTCGGAAGGACCTTCGGACGATCCGATATCTGACCTTCGGACGGTTAGAAGACAGGCCCAAGTTCTGAAGTCTGTGGACTACTTTAGACAGTGGTTCGGATGATCCGAAGCCACAATACCTGGTTCCGAGGCATGTTCCGAGGAACCCAATTTTTTAGTATAAAATCTTGATTGATTGATGATGCATGTTTGGATCCTAAGTTTAAAATGTGATTTTTATGCCCATTTGATAATTTAAAATTTGTACTAACCCTTCTTCTCTTATTACTATAGTGTATTACTATTGTATTCACTTCCAGGCCGACTCTATTTGTCGGCACTGAGTGATTTCACTTCCAGGCCGACATTATATCTGTCGGGCAATGAGTGACTTTGAAGCCTTACTCAACATGTCAATCAGGTCCTATTCAAAAGACAATACTAGAAGTGACCTAAGTATCTAGACCTAACTCAATACGTCAATCTGGTCATGCCCAGGAGACAATATGAGATTTGGTCTGAGCATCTTATTATTATATATTATGGATTATTGTAACTTAAAATAGTTAGAAACCAAGTAGGAGACTCAGTTCCATTTATCTTGGAGAATTTTGAGAAAACGGTATAGCTTTGAAATACTACTTGTATGTATTTATTGGAATGTTGGGCATGTTGACCTATTATTGATTGTACACTTGTTTGCACGTTGAAGAAAGACCGCAATACCACACAATTTTGATGAAGGGACTTAACTTTGCAGTAGGTGTAATTAGGTTTAATGAGGTGAATCTTGAGTAATGAGTGGTTTCAAGTTTTGATGAACCCACCCATGTGCCTGGACATGATGCCCTGTTGTAAAAAGTGCTTATGATGATGATAAATGTTTATGATGTTGAACATATGAGATGTGTAATACTGCTTCCACGTGCCCTTGACTATTAAACCAATATCACTCATGTGTGTGAGATGATTTACGTCTACTTGACCAGGGTGTCAACAGTTGCTGACTTGAGGAGTGTTAGTATTTGCCATGTGAAAGCCGGAAATGTACTTGCAAGGATATATTTTGACCGTGTCGGGACTTAATACAACGGTCTCAGCGAAGTATGTAGGTGTTACGATGGATGACAGTAATAATTGATTGATGTTGAGATTATTTTGACAAGCATAAGATATCATATTGCAAATGTTGATTATTTAACTACATGATGTTTCATTAGACTGCATTGTCATATTTCCTTCACTGGGCTAATTAGTTCACACCACTCACATTTCAGAGGATGTGCCCGAGGAGGAGAACCCTCCGTGTGAAGCTTAGGATGGATAATGTGCTGCGTTGCCTTGGGATTCCCACTGAGGGGAATTCCGCTATCTTTGTCTTTTGGTTCCTTGAACCATTTGTTTATATAAAGTACTGTGTGGGGTACTTAGTTTACGTTGATATCATGTATTAAACTGCTATGTGTTCTATAGCTACTCTGATTGTGTTGTAATAATAATTCGTTGATGAATTGTGTGTTTATGTGTATGTTTATTTTTGGTAGACTTATGGTATGTGTTTGAGTCCACATGTTGCGATTATGTGTGACCTTTGGGCCTAACCGTTGATCCGGGCCAGTTTGAATTATTGAGTTTAGTTTAAAAAAATAAAAATCAGTGAGTGACGTTCTGGGCCCACTTTTCGGGTCAGGGCGTGACAGCTTGATATCAGAGCTTCGGCTCAAACTCTAGGATTATGATGGGTTATATCATAATTGGACTTATTTTTGGATTAGAACTACAATTGTCCTTGACAGTCTTCTATTTTGTGATACAGATATGTCAAGCAATGTAGAGTATATCGAGTTGTGGGACAGAGGGACCCCTAGTTATCCTATAGATCTGGTTTCTTCTTCAAACGATTCCAGCGTGCCGACCTTCATTGATGGAGTTGTACCTAGTGAGGACATGGAAGTAGAATCACCCGAAGCTGTAGGAGTGGTTCCAGCCTTTGTACCTGAAGAGAATGTGTGAGATGTCCCAAACTTAGAAGAATCCGTAGGGGAGATAGGCTCGCCCTAGTATACTCCAGCTACCCCGATCTCGGATGAGCTTACAGATTATATGTACGAATTGTGCAATCAGGAGGGGCACAACTGTACTTATTGCCCCTACCCTATTGATGTCATTTGCCCTTTTTGCGGACTTCACAGGCATGTGAACGAAAGGACTAACTGTCCTTATGTTGGGGGACCAGGGATAATACCGTGTTTGACTTGTGGAGTGTTGGGGCACATGTCAGCGACATGCCCTGACAACTTCTTTTATTTTGGTAATGATGCAGGGACTTCTACGGAAGACTAGGCTAGAGATGTTAAGAGAGTGTCGGGGAAATGGGAGACTTTGTAAGGGTTGTGAGTCATGTTTTGTTGTTTTGAAGGATTTTGTAACCCTACCAACCCTTATAATTGTAATGCGAATTTGAGATTTCTAATGAATTGTGCAACTTTCGTTAATAAGCTTCTTCAATAATTAAGTGATATTTACAAGTGTAAATAACAGATGTTAGGACCTAACGGAAATGGAAACAACTGCCGCGGGAGGAGGACATGTCTTCCACCCCGCGATTTACCCAATGAAGCCATTCGAGCAGCAATGGAAGCATTCCAGCAGATAGCTGAAAATATGCGACGCCCTCCCGTTAGAACGTAAGAAGAGACAACCACCTCGGCTCTAAAAGAGTTTAAGCGACTGAACCCGTCGAGCTTTTCGGGGACCGAGGATCCTAGTGCAGCGAGGAATTGGTTGACCCAAATTAGCCGGATCCTAAATACTTTAGTCATTGCCAACGATCTGAGGGTAACTTTGGCGACGTATCAGTTGGAGGGGAATGCTTACGAATGATGGGAAGGTAAGAATTTGGTTCGTAACCACGAGCCAATGACGTGGGAAGAGTTTTCAGCCGCTTTCCGAAGATTATCCAGGAAGCGAGGAAGCGAGGAATCGAGGAGTGCAGAACTACCCGACTCATGACTTGAAATTGGTAGCCGTTGTCTTCTCGTTGAAGTTGTGGAGGCATTACTTGTATGGTGAGAAATTCAATGTATTCTTTGATCACCACAGTCTCAAGTATATCTTCACTCAGAAGGATTTGAATATGAGGTAGTGGAGATGGATGGAGTACTTGGGAGATTACGACTTCAGTCTCTCCTATCACCTAGGAAAAGCCAACATAGTGGCCGACGCCTTGAGCAGAAAATCGCATAGCAACGTGGCGAGGATGGCATCTTTGCAGTGGAAGATGTTGGAAGTTCTGTCAGAGTATGATCTGGAGTTGATCGAAGGGAACGGGTCAACGAGATCCACAGTTTGGTTCTGCAACCCGAGGTAATTAGATTTGTGATGGAAGGACAACAGAACGATCCAGAAGCAAAGGAGTTGGCGTGTCAGCTTTCAGGAGGAGCGACCCTGGAGGATTTGAAGATCAAGGCAGACGGAGGCCTAACGTTTAGAGATAGACCTTTTGTACCAAAGTCGGACGATTGCAGGAGAAAGGTGCTTGATCACTTTCATCGTTCTCACTTTGCAGTGCATCCTGGTGGTATAAAGATGTATCACGACTTGCGGTGACTGTACTGGTGGAAAGGTATGAAACGAGAGGTAGCAGATTTTGTATCAAAGTGTCTAACTTGTCAACAAGTTATTGGAACATCAACGACATGGTGGAAAGATACAACATTTAGAAATGGCCGAATGGAAATGGGAGCACATCATGATGGACTTTGTGACTGGATTCCCGAAATCTTCCAAGAAGAATGATGTTATTTAGGTAATAGTCGACCGATTGACGAAAGCAGCTCACTTTCTGCCGATCAAGAAGACTGATTCCTTGACTACTCTAAGTAGATTGTATTTAAAAGAGGTAGTCAGATTGCATGGAGTGCCTGTATCTATTGTATCTGATCGAGATCCTAGGTTTGTATCAAGATTTTGGTAGGGATTACAAGATGAGTTGGGGACTAAGCTATGCTTCAGCGCTGCTTTTCACTCTCAGACAGATGGTTAATTAGAGAGAACCATTCAAACTTTAGAGGATATGGTAAGAGCTTGTGTTATGGATATGCAGGGGAGTTGGGAAGATCACTTAGCTTTGATCGAATTTGTGTATAACAACAGTTATCACTTCAGTGTACAAATGGCACCCTACGAAGCTCTGTATGGTAGACCTTGCTGGTCACCTCTTTGTTGGACAGAGGCAGGAGACAAAGCACTTTTGGGACCGGATCTAGTGCGTGAGACGTCCGAACAAGTTGAAGTGATAAGACAGCATCTCAAAACAGCCCAGAGCAGACAAAAGAGTTATGCTGACAAAAGACGAAGAGATTTGGAGTTTGTAGTTGGCGACCGAGTTTTCTTAAGTGTGGCACCACGTCATGGAGTGCAAAGGTTTGGACACAAGGGAAAACTATCACCTCGATATGTTGGACCCTTTGAAATCTTGAAGAGGATAGGGGAAGTGGCCTATCAGTTGGACCTTTCTCAAACTATGGAAAGAGTGCACAGTACTTTTCATGTGTCTATGTTAAGAAAATACGAGCCTAATCCGTCGTATGTGATAAGTTTTGAAAACATTGAAGTCTCAGAGGACCTAACTTTCGAAGAAGTGCCAGTAAAGATATAAGGACATCGGACTCAAGAGCTCAAGAGGAAATCTATTCCTCTAGTACGAGTGTTATGGCAATATCGCGACGTGCAACACGAGACGTGTTAACCAGAATCGATGATGTGGAAGCTGTACCCTGGCCTGTTCACTGGCCAAAAAGGTACAAGTTTGTTTTAAATTTCGAGACGAAATTTCTTTAAGGAGGGTGCGATGTAATACCCTGACCCAAATTAGGCGTATTTGTTCTAATAAATCCTTCTTAGACCGGTTAATCTCGAAGATTACAGTTAGGACTTTGTGAAAAGCCCAGGTGTGGCCCAATCTGAGTTTGAAAGCTCAATGATCCAGCTCATCCAGCTGGAATGGGCAAAATGGTAATTTACCACTCATTGTTATTATTTTATTAATTATGTCATTATGTGATTATTATTGGATGATATTATTTTCCTTAGTTAAGGATTCCTATTTCTGATTTCAAAATTATTTTATTTTCAGAAAATGATATTTAAAACCGTCCGTTAAAACCTCGAAAGGGAGAAATAAATATTTTTAATTGGTTTTGGAAATGAGAAAAATTTTGAGGCAAGTATTTTATGTTAGACCATTTTAATGCGGTCTAATTTATTTCTTCAAAGCCCAAAAATGAAGATTTTAATTTATTTTATTTAACACAAGTTAAATTAAGTACATAGTGTTAAAATATGAATTTCATTTAAATCTATGATTTTTAGTGAACTTTAAATCTCCAAATTTTTATGATGATTAGAGTTTTAAAAGCCAACTTATCTATTAAGTTAGATTAAAATTTTTAAGCCTTTTAAACCATATTTTAAGTTACAAACCGAATTTTTATAAAAAAATTGGCCTATCTGCAAAACCAGAAGTTGGCAAGGACTTATTTACAACCAACAGTAACTTCTGCCGGTTATTGTACCAGACGTCGACAGCAGCTGCATGCAGGACCCGGTGGCCTTCACCAATTGCCCATTGCCTCTATAAATTGCCACTCCTCTCATCTGATTTCCTCCCCAGATAGCTTTCATCTCAGTCTTCAATCTCTCTGTGAAAACTAGCTCTCCTTCTCTGTTTATTTTTCCAAAAATTTTCTTGACTGTGAGCTTAGAGGAAGATTTTTCAAAGTTGGGATTTTCAACTCAAGAACCGAAGCGAAGGTAACCATTGTGTTCCTCTTTAAATTTCAATCGGTTTAGAATCAAGAAAGAGTAAATTTGGCTAAGTTTTGAGTGAGTAAAATGGATTTGAAGTTTAAGAAAAAACTTGAAAATTTTGGATCAGTTTGGTTTTGGTGTTAAAATTCGATGGTTTAATCACTATTAAAGTTTTAAACTACTCCCTATGGAAAGAGGACTCACTGAGGAGTCCATCTAACCGGTTGGATGTGAAAACCGAATCTAGGAAACCCACTGTTTCTATATTCGTATTTCACTCTTTGTTCGACGTCACTATCTGTTGTTGCAGACAGAGGAGGAAGACGACTCTCGGATGGTCTGAAAGTGACCCTTCAGACGTTCCGAGCTTCGGCTCGAAGTTCCGAAGTGGCCAGAGGCTAACTGTTCTCCCGTCTCTGCTCCGGACGTTATGAGCCTAATCCATCACAGTGGTTTGGATGATCCGAAGCAACAATACCTGGTTCCGAGGCATGTTCCGAGGAACCCAGTTTTTTAGTGTAAAATCTTGATTGATTGATGATGCATGTTTAGATCCTAAGTTTTAAATGTGATGTTTGTGCCCATTTGATAATTTAAAATTTGTACTAACCTTTCTTCTCTTATTACTATAGTGTATTGTTATTGTATTCACTTCCAGGCCGACTCTATTTTTCGGGCACTGAGTGACTTCACTTTCAGGCCGACTATATATCTGTCGGACACTGAGTGACCTCGAGGACTTACTCAACATGTCAATCTGGTCCTATCCAGAAAACAATACAAGAAGTGACCTGAGTATCTAGACCTAACTCAATACGTCAATCTGATCATGCCTAGGAGACAATATGAGATTTGGTCTGAGCACCTTATTATTATATATTGTGGATTATTGTAACTTAAAATGGTTAGAAACCAAGTAAGAGACTCAGTTCCATTTACCTTGGAGAATTTTGGGAAAATAGTGTGGCTTTGAAATACTACTTGTATGTATTGATTGGAATGCTGTGTATGTTAATCTATTATTGATGTACACTTGTTTGCATGTTGAACAGAGACCACGATACCACACAATTTCGGTGAGGGGACTTAACTTTGCAGTAGGTGTAATCAGGTTTAATGAGGTGAATCTTGAGCAATGAGTGGTTTCAAGTTTTGATGGACCCACCCATGTGCCCGGACATGATGCCCTATTGTAAGAAGTGCTTATGATGATGATAAATATTTTTGATGTGATCATATGAGATGTGTAATACTGCTTCCACGTGCCCTTGACTATTGAACCAATATCGGCCATGTGTGTGAGATGGTTTACGTCTACTAGATTAGGGGTGTCGACAGTTGCTGACTTGAGGAGTGTTAGTATCGGCCATGTGAGGGCCGGAGATGTACTTGTAAGTATATATTTTGACCGTGTCAGGACTTAATACAATGGTCTTAGCATAGTATGTAGGTGTTACGATGGATGACAGCAGTAATTGATTGATGTTGAGATTATTTTGACTAGCATGAGATATCATATTGCAAATGTTGATTATTTAACTAACCTGATGTTTCATTAGACTGCATTGTTTCCTTCATTGGGCTATTTAGCTCACACAACTCACATTTCAAGAGATGTACCTGAGGAGGAGAACCCTCCGTATGAAGCTTAGGATGGATAAGTTCTTGCGTTGCCTTGGGATTCCCACTGAGGGGAATTCCGTTATCTTTGTCTTTTGTTTCCTTGAACCATTTGTTTATGTAAAGTACCGTGTGTGGTACTTAGTTTGCGTTGATATCATGTATTAAACTGATATGTATTCTATAACTACTCTGAATGTGTTGTAATAATAATTCGTTGATGGAATTGTGTGTTTGTGTTTATGTTTGTTTTGGGTAGACTTATGGTATGTGTTTGAGTCCACATGTTGAGATCATATGTGACCTTTGGGCCTAACCGTTGATCCGGCCCAATTAGAATTCTTGAGTAGTTTCAAAAAAAAAAAAAACCAGTGACGTTCCAGGCCCACTTTCAGAGTCGGGGCGTGACAACAACTTATTGGACACCTTATGATATACTTGTTTTAAATCCCATGAAGTGTAAATGTGGGCCAAGTGGGAGAATGTAAGACTAAGCATGACCCACATAAAGATTTGGAGCTCCACATAGAGGATCTTAAATCAAAGAAACTGTGTTAGGATAATGAATATCTATTTTAGGAGAGTTCTAAAGGGGGTTAGTTTCCTATTTTGATGGGAAGTATGAAGGAAAGTTCTAATTGCCTTAGGGGTCCTCCCTCTACCTATAAAAGGATCTCTTTCAATTAACTATCCATCAACTTAAGCACTATTCAAGAATTTGGGAGAGGGCAGTCAGGAGGAAAGAGGTAGAAACTCCAGGACGTGCATTTTTTCTAGGGTTAGATCTTTAGGAAGCCTCAAGACATCAAAGGGAAGTTCAAAGCTTACACTCCTCTTCAAATGGATCCAGGTAAGTATTGTATTAATGTGTTTATGATTTCCGCATGAAGATTGATCCATGTTTCAAGCATTAATCCATCCAGATCCTCTGATTATGTCGTTCGGGTTTGTCGAGCATGAAGATTAATGATAAATGATTGTATGATTGATTCTCAATCAATAAAATCTGATATTATGATAAAGTATTACAACTGAGTGATATTCACTCATGATTTCACAGCTGATAGAGCGATAAGCAACATCAAGGAATTTAGGAGAAATTATCAGATAATAAAATTATTGTAAACTTTTAAAATATTTGTCTGTATTTTTACAAAACTGAATTTTTTTTGTCTATTCATTCTTCTTTTGCCAGATCGATGGATTTCTTGGAATATTTTTAAAGTAGGTTTTTAAATTGGTCATGGAGACTCAATCATGTAATTGATTTTCAATTATATAAATTGAATAAAAAAGAAGTACGTGGCATATCGTGTTTTCATATCTTATGTTATTTCTTTTGTATAAGATGGATGAGGGGTTAATTTGACAAATTGCTCTTATCAAGTAGCTTTTGACTAAGGAAATAAAATTCATATTTAGAGTGTGTTTTGAGGAGTATTTTTTCCATAAGTAATGTCATCTCAACAAGATATTATGTGTTAAGAATCAGTTTTGTAATAACTTGAATAATTAATTTTTATTTAAAATTTATGCTTTTTATTTTTTTTATACTTATTGTTGTTTTCACTAATGGAATTCATCTAGAAACTTAAATCTTACAATTAATCATTATTTGTAATATTTAGAATTTTAATTTTAGTAATTGATTCAACTTTATTTTTTGTATTGTTTTATACAAGTATAAATCTTTTTAATTCTAATCATTCTCATAATTTAAACTAAGCATAGGAGGAAGCTGCATTTCGGGTTCAAAACTCTCAATTTAAAGGATATTGATAGGTAAAGATTTTCTAAATTTGAAGTAGCGTCCATGCCAATATTCTAAAAATTAAACTGTTAATTGATATTTTTAAATTCATTTAATTAGATTCAACTATTAGGTTCAACTGATTTATATTGTTTTAAACAATAATATTAACATAATATCATAATAATAAAATATCTTGTCATGCTTAAAAATAAATTGCCTAAAAATTTTAAAAGAATAATTACAACAATGAAGTTATAACATCAATCATGAAAAATGCTATTTTAAGTTAGAAAAGGAAATAGAAAAATGAAGTTAAATACAGATCAAAATAGCCTTCAAACAAATTAAATAATTCTAAGGATAAATAACTATATTTCTAATTCTAAAACCAACATAAGGTGGATAAATCCGATTACATTGTCAATAAAATGAATCCTACTATATTCCAAATATCATACTAACTACAGTTACAATCATCCAAATAAGCATGAGCCCTAACAAATGGAGTAGTCATTGATATGTTGAAAATTGTTTATTGATATGTTGAAAATTGTTTTTTTTTTAAGTCCTAGGTATCCAAGCCACTTACCGAGTCTTTGGAGGGCATGTGCAAACCTCCCTATCTACGCACACCGGATAAAATTAGGAGAAGTGGCTATTATATGTTGAGAATGAGACTTGAATCAAGAAACTCCCACAGCTTATTGGAGTTCTTAACCATCAAGCGTACCCTCATGAGTTATCTGTTGAAAATTGTTAAAAAGGCCTTTTTTAAATATGTGACATCAAAATTCACCTTGATTGAATCAATGACATTTCTTTATTATAACTTTATTATATCTTATATTTTCATTAGGAAAAGAGAATATCACTAGTAAATTGGTGTGCGGCCCATTACGCTGAGCACCTAGTTGTAAGGCCCATCTAATAGATTAGTGAGGAGTGCATAGGAAAAGTCCTTCATTTGATTTGAATATGTGGTCCATCAAAATTACTTTCATTGATACAATCAAACAACATTTTTTAAGCTCTCTAAAATTTGATCAGTTTAAACTATTTTTTAATCTTTAAACTCTATGAATTTTAAAAACATGACTTCATTAATTTAATTTCAAGAATCCTTTGTAGGACACATATTAAACAAATGAGCATTGTAGTGCACCTATCATTGCTCTATTTAGTGGATACTATAACTAAGTGCTCAGCATAATACATCACACACCAATTTTCATTGTTTTCTATTGTAGTATCATACAATTATTTTTAATTTAATTTAACAAAGTGAGTTTTTCTAGTAAATATATTAAATTATGAAAGCTTCGTGCCCTAATTACTATAGTGTTAGAGTTTTCTATTAAAAAACTATTGTCGCAATATCGATGTCGGCTCCATTCAATAAGTAAATTTATATTCGACTTTTATGAACGTGTAATTTGTGGACAAATCGATTTTCGACCAACCATCCTAACACGGGTAAAATCGGATAGGAGACACGGGATAAAGTGAAATTTTTATTTTACACTTTACCGGTGTACCGCTCATCAAGTAACAGTATACCGATAACATGCTGCTGTATGTATATGTTCTGCATATCGGCAGAACGGTACTTGATGAACGGTACACCGATAGGAGTAAAATGAGAATTTTATTCTTTACCTCCTAACAAATTTTGTCCTTATTAAAATGGGCGTCATTGATTTTTGTCAAAAATCTATTCAAAATGACATTGATTTATCAGAATATCTAATCCATAGGAAGTCACTTTCTACGAAAATGATAAATTTTGAAAAGACGAAAGTCTTCTATTGCAGATTTTGAATTTGGATTGTACGACATGCAAGAATTTCTTTGTAATTTTCTTCATCTTTCCAATCAGTGGAACTGTCAACTATTGATTAGCCTATGCTTGATTGTGGGGAAGACTTTTAACGTGATCTCATGTTGAAAAGTTTGAAGGAGTGCTAATTTATTTGGGTGATTGGTATTATTGAAGTATTTTTAAATTTTTGAATTTTTCTCAGAAAATTAATAGAAAAATTCTGCAAAAATATAATATTTAAAAAATAAAAAATTTAATAAGGAATTTATCAATAATTTATTACAATTTACCAGTTATCGTGTTTTTAAGGCGATTTTATCGAGAGTGTACTGTCATACAGATAAATACTCATTATTAACACATGATCGATATTTTGCTGAAAAAATATGGTAAATTTGAAGATATCACCATATTCATGACATTGGCAGTAACCCTCGGTTCCACAATAATTTCAGATCATTTATTTCTACTCTTCTTTTTATCTGCTGTATAATATAAACAGTTTGAAAAGAGTACAAATTGAACAAAGGTAATAAAGTAATTGGAGAAAAAAATATCCTTTTAAATCGGTTTATAATGAAATATTTTAAACTTTTAAAATAACTTTCGATTGAATTGTTATATGAAAATGAAGCCTACCAAAGCTTGGGTCATATCTCAGGCAGCAGGTTCAATTCATTGAGATTACTATATTTGTAATGTAGAACGGTCGCAGATGCTACTGGATCAACTACATCTATGACAGACGATATGTCGTACTTTTATTTTAACAAATTATATTAAAAGTAGTATTGTGTCATATTTAGCAAATTTAATATTTAATATTTATGTTACTTTTCTTTCAAGGTCAAGTTGGGAAATCAAAAGAGATCTTATTTTAAAATGTAATTGTTGAAAAAATTCTAAATTTATGGTAGATTGAACTAAGATTATTTTCTTAAGCAATAAGTTCAATTTTGTTGACATTTTAAAATATTTATATATATATTTTTTTAAATCTAACCTAAAAATTCATTCATTTTTATATGACTTTTCTCAAAGATACTTCAGAAAATTTGATGCCTTTGTTTTCATAATTTTTGAAGTTGAAAATATTTTCAATTTCGACGTTTTAGCTTATAAATGTCTCTCACAAAGTGGTGTATGACAAATCATTACTTTGTTAGAAAAGAAATTAAATTAGAACATTCATCTATTGTTGGCAGATCTGATAATGGGTTGGGTGGATCAACCACTTTTCTTTTTCTGGATTATCTTTTTACATCATGTCTCTGTTTTTCGACCTTCCTCTGTTTTCTTCACCCTCATCTTCCAACAGTTTTTGCAGATAAATCTTAAAGTGTAGGATGGGTCGTCACTGATGGCTATATGATATATGTGTGGCTGTAAATCGTGCAAAAAAAACTCGAGAATTTGCGGTATAAATAAAGGTTTTACAGAAGCATTAAAGTGGTAACATGATATTTTCATAAATCTATATATTCCTTTTATTTTTTCTGACGCAATAGGAGCAGGATCGATCGTCTCTTAGACGAGCTTTAACTGTACTTGGCGAACAGACGATAAGTAACAGGGTTGATTCTGCAGTGGGCTAAATGGATTGAAAGATTTGGGCACGGAGAAACCTTTAATTTCATTTCTCACAATTATATCTTATTATACCCAAATCAAAACATGATTTCAATCCACTGTCATCATTCCACAAGATCTGAAGTGTTTTACAAAGCTACAAACATTAGACAGAAATAACATTATAAATAAATCATACCAGATTCCATTAGCAAGAGAAGTATTGCACAGATCTTTCCTTTGATACCGTCTAACGAATCGTTTTCAAAGCATTTTGGATTCGACTGGATTCAACTGTGGTCAAAGCCAATCAAGTAATAATATAATATAAATATTATAAATAATATTAAATGAGACACTTTTTTCAAACAACATTAATATAAATATTACAAATAACATTTAAATATGAGGAAGGATGTGAGCTAGTAATAGTAAGATATCTTTATATTTCAAGTATATCCATTTTTCATTATTAAATTTTGATATTTTAAAAGAAGATTTTTTTAAAAAAAAAAAAATTAAATTTTGTGAACACAGCTCGCGGCCTACGATTTTATCCACAAAACCGCATAAAGAAAGTATTAATCAGATATTTTGTTTAAGATTCTTAGTTTAGAATTTAGCTAAGAATTTAAAATTTAAAATATAATTATAATATAGGGTGGGCATTTAGACACGGGATTTTTCTTTCAGCAGACACGGGTTTTCAAATTTTTGAAGGAAATTACCATTTTGCCCTTCCTTGTCAGTGTGGTCCGGATGTAAGATAAGAACATTTTTCATTTGTTCGTACTATAATATCGTTCGGACCATACTTCATGCGTAAATTATATCGTCTTAACTAACGAAAAAATATATATAAGATTGTCCGGACCATACACTAGCATGGTCCGGACGATCTGAACTGAAGCTACGACTGTAAAATTTCATTCCTCTCAGTTAAAATCGTCCGGAGCATTATTCATGTGTAAATTCTATCGTCTGAACTAAAGAATAAATGTATATAAGATCGTCCGGACCATCCACTAGCATGGTTCGGACATTCTAAACTGAAGCTACGACTGTAAAATTCTAATCCTCTCAGTTAAGATCGTTTGGACCATTATTCATGTGTAAATTTTATCGTCCGAACTAAAGAATAAACTGTATATAAGATCGTCCGGACCGTCCACTAGCATGGTCCGGACAAACTAAACTCAAGCAATGACTATAAAATTACATTCATCTCGATTAAGATCGTTCGAACCATTATTCATGTGTAAATTTTATCATCCGAACTATATAATAAATATATATAAGATCGTCAGGACCATCCACTATCATGGTCCGGACGATCTAAACTCAAGCTGACGACTGTAAAATTCCATTCATCTTAGTTAAGATCGTCTGGACCATGCTTATGCATCGTTCGGACGATCTAAATTGAGAAAGTGAGTTTAAATTTGAATCTCAACCCTTTTTCCCATCTTTACATTTTCATTCCATCTGTCAAATGAGCTGTTACATTCCTAGAATAGAACTTTCCCCATTTACAATATTGGGGTTACATTGTAATTAAATTATCTTCCTTATTTGTAATTCATCTTGTCCTATATATACAGTGAATCAGGGTCTCTCTCCCCACTACATTGAGAGAACATATTTGTCTCTATTTGACATGGCATCAAGAGCCTAGTTTCGATATTATTATTATTATTATTATTATTATTCCTTCTTCTTTCCCTGCACGTCAGGCACATCGAAAAAAAAAAAAAACAAAAAACCACTCTCCTCACTTTGCCGTCCACACCAAATCTCGAACCACGTATCTTTGGCTGCGTTGCTTATGTTCAGGTCTATCCGCACCAGCGTGGTAAACTTGATCCGTGTGCCTTACGTTGTGTCTTTGTGGGGTATGCTGCCACTCAGAAGGGTTATAAGTGTTTTCATCCCCCTACTCAGACTTTGCACGTTACAGCAGATGTTATTTTTCACGAGAGTGAATTCTATTACTAAGGGGGAGATTCTGAACATCCCTTGCAGGGGGAGCACTCTATTTTTACAGAAGGTACTCAGAATCAGATCATCCAAGTTTCACAGACTGTGTCCGACCAGCATCAACCAATACATGAGGATGTGGTGATGACTACTGACCCACCAACTACAGTGATGCAACAAGAGCAAGATACAACTCATCCTACAGTACCACCACCTCTTATCCAATCAGATCCTGAAGATCGTCTTGAACATCCGTCACAGGTACCTGAACACTCAAACTCAATCACTTTACCTGAGTCAAGTCATACAGAAAATGCAGGTTATCAGTTACCCCATCGTACGACTAGAGGTATACCTAGACAACAATATGACCCTGACCTTAAAGCAAAGGTTAAATACCCTATTGCTAATCATGTGTCTCTACATAGGTTGTCTCCGTCGTGTGTATCATTTGTATGCCAATTATCCACTGTATCTATTCCAAGTAATGTGCAGGACGCTCTAACTCATCCCAAGTGGACTCAAGCAGTGAATGAAGAAATGGAGGCCCTCTAGAAAAATTCCACCTGGGAGATGACTACCCTTCCTAAAGGGAAGAAAACAGTAGGTTGCAGATGGATATATACAGTAAAATTCAAGGCAGATGGCACTATTGAACAATACAAAGCAAGACTAGTGGCGAAAGGCTACACTCAAACTTATGGGATTGACTATGGGGAGACCTTCGCTCTTGTGGCCAAGATCAACACAATTCGAGTGCTCCTTTCCTTTGCAGCAAACCTTGACTGGCCATTACACCAGTTTGATGTAAAAAATGCATTCCTACATGGCGACCTAGAAGAAGAAGTTTATATGGACCCCCCTCCAGGATGTAAGATGGGGTCCAGTCAGAGTAACATGGTGTGCAAACTGAGAAAGTCTCTTTATGGCTTGAAGCAATCACCCAGAGCATGGTTTGGAAGGTTCAGCAAATCAATGAAGAATTTCAGCTACAAGCAAAGTAACTCAGATCATACTCTTTTCCTGAAACATAAGAAAGGTAAGGTCACTACCCTTATTGTGTATGTTGATGACATGGTAGTTACAGAGAATGACCTAGAGGAAAAGGCAACATTACAGCGCCATTTGGTAAGTGAGTTTGAAACGAAAAATCTTGGTGCTCTGAAGTATTTCTTAGGCATTGAAGTTGCTTGCTCAGAGCAAGGAATATTTCTATCACAACGGAATTGTATTCTTGACATCTTGACTGAAACTGGAATGTTAGCCAGCAAGCCAGCATATACTCCAATGGAGTTGAATCGTCGGCTTGGTGAATATCCTGATCAGGTACCCACCAACAAAGGAAGATATCAACGCTTTGTGGGTAAGTTAATCTACCTACCTCACACTAGACCTGACATATCATATGCAGTAAGTGTGGTGAGTCAGTTCATGCACGCACCAAGTGAAGCCCACATGGAGGCTGTAACCTGGATTCTGAGATACTTGAAGTCAGCTCTTGGAAAAGGTTTGATGTTCTCACGACATGGTCATCTAGATGTTGAGGGTTACACTGATGCAGACTGGGCTGGTTCTGTTACTGATAGGCAATCTACATCTGTATACTTTACCTTTGTGGGAGACAATCTGGTCTCTTGGCGAAGTAAGAAGCAGAAAGTGGTCTCAAGATCAAGTGTTGAAGTAGAATATAGGGGTATGGCGCACGGAGTATGTGAGTTGCTCTGGATAAAGGATTTGTTGGGTGAATTGGGATTCAAACCCCAACATGCCATGCAACTGCTTTGTGATAACAAGGCCGCAATAGACATTGCACATAATCCAGTGCAAAATGATAGAACCAAGCATGTTAAATTGTCAGACATTTCATCAAGGAGAAACTCGAGGAGAAGATCATTGAGGTATCATTCGTTAAATCCGAAGATCAATTTGCAGATGTTCTCACCAAAGCAGTTATAGGCAGAGTTTTTCACAGCTCACTTAGCAAGTTGAGCATAGAAGACATATATGCTCCAACTTGAGGGGGAGTGTCAAATGAGCTGTTATATTCCTAGAATAGAACTTTCCCCATTTACAATATTGGCGTTACATTGTAATTAAATTATCTTCCTTGTTTGTAATTCATCTTGTCCTATATATACAGTGAATTAGGGTCTCTCTCCCCATTACATTGAGAGAACATATTTGTCTCTATTTGACAAAATCTTCCCCTTTCGAAACCCTTGGAACTGAAACCCCATTTCCAAACCCTTCTCACTCAAACCCTTTTCCAAACCCTTCCAACTCAAACCCCCTTTCCAAATCCTTTTCCCTCAAACTCCCTTTCCAAAACGTACCACACTACTCTCAAGCTACTCCCTCAAGATCCTATCTTGGTTTACCGGTAACTCTCTAAAACCCAAGACTCCTCTCTATTTTTTTTTTTTAAGTAAGTAGTATGGATTATATTGAGGGAGGTACATCCACATTTGTTGAAAATGATGAGATAGTTGTTAACGACTTTTACAATGAGAATAAGTTTGTTGAGGGATGTTATCCAAGTCGAGAGAATCTGGTCAAGTATGTTAAGGAGGTTGCTATTGTACAAGGATTTATTGACTCGGATCGGGTTGGGTTTTAAGAAAGCCGACCCGATTTCAGCCCTATCTGTTAATTGTAATTAATTTTGAATTGTATATAAAAAAATTAAGTCTGCATGTCTTGTTTTCATGTCATATTTGTTTTTTTGTGTATAAAAAGTAGAGTAACAATTCAGGGGTTGGTCGAGCTAAGAGCTCGCTTTAAGAATTATGAATTTTGTATTGAATTCATCTAATTTTAAGGAGTCATTCTTCGTAATTTTACCCACTGCGTGTGAATTTGAGAGATTTTCATATACACTCAAGATTTAATCCAGTGAGACGTATGAATACCTTCGATCATTAAGAAGAGAAAGCTACATATCCTCTCTCTCCATTTCAGTTCATCTTATGATCTTTTTAATGTAGGAAAAGAAGAACAAGAGAGCAACTCTCATATTCCATTTACATACGCGTTAGGTGTAGAAATTGCATTAAGTCTTAAGTCCTTTTGACAAATTACTCTTAGTAAAGTAGCTTTTGACGAAGGAAATAAAATTCTTATTTAGAGAGTGTCTTTCAAGAGTATTTTTTTCCGAAGTAATGTCAATCACGACAAGAAATTATATGTTAAGAATCAGTTTTATAATAATTTTAATAACTATTTTTTATTTAAAGTTTATGCTTATTATTTATTCTTTTTATATAAATTATTGTTTTCACTAATGAAATTCATGCAGAAACTTAAATCTTATAATTAGCCAATGTTTGTAATATTTAGACTTATAATTTTAGTAATTGATTCAATTTTTTTCACATTTTTATAAAACTATAAATGTTTTAACTCTAATCATTCTCATAATTTAAACTTAAGCGTAGAAGATGCATATCAGGTTCAAAACTCTCAATTGACATAAAAGAATATTGATAGGTAAATATTTTCTAAATTTAAAGTAGCGTCCATGCGAATATTCTTAAAATTAAACTGTTAATTGAATTTTTTTATAATTCGTTTAATTTGATTCAACTATTAAGTTCTAACTGTTTTATATTGTTTTAAACAATAATATTAACATAATATCATAATCACAAAATAACTTGTCATACTTAAAAATAAATTGCCTAAAAATTTAAAAAGAATAAACATCACATTACAACAATGAAGTTATAACTTCAATCATGAAACATATTGTTTTAAGTTAAAAAAGAAAAGAGAAAAATGAAGTTTTAACAAAAGTTATAACAGCCTTCATACAAATTAAATAATTCTGAACGATAAATAACTATATTTTTAACTATACAGCCTTGTCAATTTCTTCTTTTTTATTTATTTTTTAATTTTAGATAAGACATATGTCACTTAGAGATTGGTAGAAAATATATTATAACTTTGTAGGCATGTTTGATATATCAAATGATTTTCATAGAGTTGGATTGATTGAAAAACTTATTTAGAGTCTTTTACAAGGAATTTGAATTTGTGCCATTCTGACATACACAGACAAAATTATAGGTAATTCTGTAACTAGGTGTTGTCAATTTTTGTATTCAAAGCACTATAAATAAGAGGGCACCCACATCCAAATGATGGAAATGTTTTAAATTTGCGTTCATATTTGCATATCCAGTTGGTGAGTTCTTATTTATATTATTTAAAAATTTTGAATTTCAATAATATATTAAAATTCAAACTTGAAATGCAATTTTAATTATTGAAGAAATCCAATTTTGAAGCCTTTGTGTGTTTGAAAATTCCATTATAAATCCATCCCTTGGTGAGATTTGAGCCAATATAATTTTTTGTTTGAGTAATTCTATTTTGATTTCCTTATCGAATTTCTGGTTTTTCCATATTTAATTGGGATAAAATCCTTTAGATTTTACTAATGAGTTTGTTGAAATTCTCTGTTGTCATAATAATCTTTAAGACAAAAAAATCAAATTGGGTGAATTTTGCTTTATTTCTTCCTTTACTTTTTTGCGATTCTTTTTTGCGATATGGGGCTGTAGCTGAATTTTTCTTTGGTGTTACAACAGAAGTCTTGCAGTGTGGCTGAATTTCAGAAAAGCCACACGGGTGATACCCATTGCACTTAGAGCACACCAGATGAGGCCATGGGGGCTCGAACCTATCACCTCCACTTTCTGAGATGGGAGATTATCAGTTAAGTTACACCATGTGAACAACAAAAGTCACTTTCTTCAAAGGTATAACCAAGTCTCCGCTAGGGCTACATTTATTTCCAACGGAGGGATTGTCTGGAAAAAATGTAAGTCTTCGGTTGCGTTTGGATGGGGACAACGGGGGGTTACCCCCCATCATCCTTGTTTGGTAATGGAGGGGTGAGGGTAAAAATTCAAAATTTTACCCCTCCCCCTCCCTTTTTGAAAACCCCTTGGACCATGGGGGTTTTCAACAAACCCTTGCCCCTCTTTACCCCTCCCTCTTTGCACCTATGGAGCAAAAATATTTTAAAATATTTTTTAATTGATGAATATTATTCAATAATTATGTTTCATAAAATTTTATTTTTATTTTTTATATTATATGAATTTAATAAAAATTATTAATTCTTATAAAATTGTTAATATATGAGGTCACGCTTGCTTAAAATTACCAAGTAAGATTTTTTACCCTTAAGGTAACTTTTTACTTTACCACTGCAATTACCAAACAAGATAAGGGTAACAACTTTTCAAGGGTCAACTATTAATTAGCCTTTGCTTGATTGAGGGGAAGACTTATAACGTGATCTTGTGTTGGAAAGTTGGAACTTTGGAAGGAGTGTTGTTTTATTTGAGTACGTAAATATTTTCACATATAGTGTTTTTAGAATATTATCGGTGATTGATAATATTGAAATATTTTTAAAATTTTGAGATATTTATATTAAAATTAATTAGAAAATATTTTAAAAAATAAGAAATGAAAATATTAATAAAATAAAAAATTTAATAGGAAATTTATTAGTAATTTAGTAAGAATTTATCAGAAATTTATTGTGATATTACCATTTATCAATAATAAAAATATAATAAATGAAAATATTAATAAAAGAAAAACTTAATAAGAAATTTATTAGTAATTAAGTAGGAATTTATCGAAAAATTATTGTTATATTACCATTTATCGCCTTTTAAGATGATTTTATCATCGTGGTGATAAATACACGTCAGGAACACAGTAGAAATATTTTGCTCATAAAAATGTGATAAATTTAAAAATATCGTCGATATTTGTAACATTGATTGTAATCCTCAATTCCACAATAATTTCATATCATTTATTTCTATTCCTCTTCTTATCCGCTGTATAATATAAACAATTTCAAAATAGTACAAATTGAACAAAGGTAAGAAAGTAATTGGAGATGCAGGTTCCGTTGAAAAAATTATCCTTTTTAAATCGGTTTATAATGAAACATTTTAAACTTTAATAATGAGTTTCTATTGAATTGTTAGATGAAAATGAAGCCTACCCAAGCTTGGGTCATATCTCAAGCAGCAGGTTTCAATTGATTGAGATTACTATATTTGTGATGTAGAAAGGTCGCGGACACTATTGGATCAACTAGATCTATGAATGACGATCTCTCATACTTTTATTTTAACAAATTATATTAAAATTAGTATTGTGTTATATTTAGAAAATTTAATATTTAATATTTTTGTTACTTTTCTTTCAAGGTCAAGTTGGGAAATCAAAAGAGATCTTATTTTAAAATGTAATTGTTGAAAAAAAGCTAAATTTATGGTAGATTGAACTAAGATTCTTTTCTTAAGCAATAAGTTAGATTTTGTTGACATTTTAAAATATTTATATATATTTTTAAATCTAACCTAAAAATTCATTCATTTTTTTATGACTTTTCACAAATATCATTGAAAGATACTTCAGAAAATTTGATGCCTTTGTTTTCATAATTTTTGAGGTTTGAAAATATTTTCAATTTTGATGTTTTAGCTTATAAATGTCTCTCACAAAGTGGTGTATGACAAATAATTACTTTGTTAGCAAAGAAATTAAATTAGAACATTCATCTATTGTTGGCAGATGTGATAATGGGTTGAGTGGATCAAATGTTAGAGAAAAATATGTAAATCACAAAATCACACAAGATAAAGCAAACACAAGAGAACATAGTGATTTTACTTGAGCCCAAACCTTATTCTCAGGCCAAAACACATTGTAATAGGTGGAGCCGTGGAGGGATGCTTCCTCTTATAAGCCCCCACTTGTCCAAGTCCCTGGATGATGTGAGACTTTCCTTTCTTCTCACTCGCGAGGCTCTGTCTCTTTCTATCGACGCCCAACGTTGTTGGGCCTGAGGTATCAAATTTACCCAATGCCCTCATACTCGGGGTGACGTGTGGGTCTTGGGTTTTTTTGCATTAAAAAATGTCCTAAATAATTGAAAAATGATTAAAAATTTTAGAAAATGGATATAATATAAAAAAGACTGTATGAATAGGACCTATATTAAGTTTCACCCCAATCAAACCATCCAATCTCTTAATTCTAAAAGACTAAAAGTCAATGACTTATACTCATCAAATTTTAAAAATCAAGATTACATAAATTGAATTATGAATTGATGGTGGAATTTTACATATATTATATCAATTTAATCCTCTATAAAATAGACTCAATTATATAAGTCCTCTGATCTTTTAAATAAAAAATACTTTAAAAAACACTTAAAATATCTCACTAATATAGTTCTACGTTACCCCGTGTCTTGGACGCACTTGCAAGTGGAAAGAAAAAATTGTTTGAGAAATTGATTGCTATCCTTTTTAATTTCAATCTATTCTACACCCTCCAAAGCCATGAGTCAAGTCTTTACTTTTAAAAACCATCTATTACAAGTTGTATATCAAAATCATCAATTAGTTCTAATTTTCAATGCTATAAGTTCTAATGGTTGCCTCCTGCCTCAGGAAGTGGAAGGTTGCATGTTCGAGCCCCCAGGCGTAACCTTGGTGTGCCCTAGGGTAGTGGGCTCACTCGTGGGGGTTTTACACTGGATATCCCATGGTTTCCCATACGTAAATTAAAAAAAAAAAAAGAATTATTTTTTTAGGTCATTAATATTTAATAGAACTGAAGCTCAAACCATGAAATTTCAACTTGAAAGAAAAGCTTCAAGTGCTGAACTCCAAGTTGTTATATTCATTTTAGCCTTTTGCGGTATGATTAAAACTTCAAATGAAACAAATTCACTAAATCATATATAGTAAGTAATATGATAAATAGTTAAGGAATATAGGTAATATAAAAATGTCAGAAGAATCATGAATTGATGCAAATTTCCACATAAAATGGGCCCATCTAATTGAATTGGGCCCACTAAAAGTTAATAGACAGTTATAAAAATCACTAGACAAACTTGTCATCTCTTGTTGAAAATTTACTCCATGAATTATCATGTATTCGAAAGTTATTAAATTGTAGTTATTTATATTATACATTTTTTTAAAATAACATGGGTATCCCCACCTCACATTTGACATGTATAAATCTCCTATTCCATACACACTGATTAAGTATACATGAAGTGGCTTGTATTTTTTAACAATGACTTTTCGAATATATAAGAAGAAATCGTTAGGAAAGAAAAAACAAATTTTCAGCAAAGATTGATTCAAGCACAGTTGACAAAAGCCTATCGGTGAGAAAATATTAACCTATATTTTTGTTAGATCAAAGCTTTGAAAATTGATTAACACCTAATAAATCTAAGTAGAAGATGTCCAAAAATAACTTGTGAAAAAATAAATCCACCAAAGACTATCCGAACGGTAGAATTTAGAATGTGATTATAGACAAATACAAACATAATAAAACAAAACTACAATTTTTTTACCAAACAAGTGTAAGATACTAAGATCATTAGCTAACTATGGTTAAATAATAAGCTCAACCAAGTTTTCTTCCCTTACCAAACTTAATATATATTCCAGACTCAAAATTTAGTTAGCCTCGACTAAAATTTCAACTTAACTATGGTAAATACGAAATCCAGCTTAATGTAAAATTGGTTAGCCTCAACTAAAATTTACTTTTCTAGTCAAGTGTAGCTGATTTTAAAAAGATATTTAATAGTTTTATTGGATGAAAATGATTTTGAATTGGAAATTTGATTCTAATAAAATCAAGTCTTGCATATTCACATTTACATAATTGTCACAACTAATGATTAAATTATAAAATCAAGTCTTAGTTAATGTCTATTCATCTTGAATCCCTATGCAGAGAGGCATGAGCAAATAAGTCATAAGAAAATAGAGAAATGTTAAAACTACTAGAAATCTCTTTCCATATTTTATTATATAAACAAATAATGAAGAATTATTGTGGACGACCGACCATAAAAACATATGATGGACGATGATATGAAAATATTTATCTCTACAGTATATAAATTTTCGCTTTAAGGTACTTTCAGAATCATTACATATTTCACCATCATTATTATAAAATAATACTCCATCAGTTCCATTTTAGTTGTCCCATTTTAAAAATTTGAATTGGTTAAAAAAATGCTTTCGAAAGGTATATCAGATTAGATATGATAGAGAGAGAATCAAAATGGTATATCAGACAACTATTTTGGGACAGTCCCAAAATGCATATAGACAACTAAATTGGGACAGTCTCAAAATGCATATCAGACAACTAAATTGGGACAAAGGGAGTATGCTTTATTTATTTAAGACTAGCATTTATGATAAAAAATTATTTAAATATTGACTATGAATAGTTTGTAATTTGCACACATTGTTGTACATTGTTCAGAAGGTGCACACAATTTATTCTATTATTATATTCCTTCTTCATTAAAAGATGGCCATTTAAAAAAAAGCTAAAGGTGTATTGTAAAGAATATTAGTTATGACTAATATTGCTTTTTGAATATGTTTTAATTTTAAACCTAAGCTGCATCATAAGTCTGTTTCCAATAACTTCATAGTCAAATTTAATTATTTTATCTAAAAATGTTTAATGAGATTTAAAAATTAATACTTTTTGAAAAAAATATTTCATGTAAAAAGGAAGCAAAGCAAACTTTTTTTTAAAAAAAAGGTGGACTTGGTACATGTTTAAAAGTTCCACTTAAATAAATCAAAACAAGAATCAAAATAGAGCTTCAAAATCATGCATGCAATCAGTTGTAATGACTGGCCAACGATTCAATGAAGGAAAGGCAACATTCTACCACCAAACATTCTCAAGCTTCTTAGAGAGGCGAAAGCTCTAATTTAAATATATCTGAGTCACGTTTATGAAAATATAATTTTATTAAAATAAATTAGAGACAGTTGATTTTATAATTATGAAAAATAATTCTATTTAATAATTTTTGTTATTATTATCGGTATCCATCCATCTATATAAATTCAACTTTATAAGTTCTTTTTCTCTAATTGAATCTACCATAAATCATATCATCAATCACTCTATATCCCAACACCCAACAAGTTTTAATCTATTTAATTTAAGTAAATGAAGTAAACTAACATTGGGTATCTCAACTGGTTACTTCTTGTCTCAAGAAATGAGAGGTTTCTAGTCTGACTCTTAGCGGCGTAAATTGGGGGTGTTCATTTTAATGTTAAAAGTTCTTTTTTCCAACCTAGTCACAAGAGTTTCCTAACTCAATTAGATTAGCATAAGCTGGTTATTTTTATCTAATTTAAATGAGAGGTATGAGAGAATATGAGAGGAAGCAGATGTGAAATTGTGTACAAATGAGAGAGGAAGCAGATGGAATGGTCTATTTATAATAAATTTTGACACGTACATCCAACAGGGAATTCCACTCCAAAATAGACTCCAATGTAGGCGATCATTCTCTCAACATATAGTTCGTGGCAACAACCTGTTCATTAAATTCATCTCTCAATGTGTAGCTGGGGCCCACTTGGGCTCAATTGATCTCACCAAGTGGGACCCACTTGGGAAGCCAACATGCGAACTTTTTCTTTTGATATGATGGCAGAATGACAAAGGATATTTCTAATGAATTGAGTGGAAACGAGCAATGAATTAAAAGAATGAAAAATTAACTAATTGGATTATTTATAGTGGTTTCTAGGTCTAAACACAACTTAGTGGAATAAAATATTGCACGGGCTTCACGCTTAGTAAAGAACAATTTTCCTTTTTTTTAAAAAAAAAATATTTTTGGAGCTAGTACATGACCCATGCTTTTTAATCAGGACTCAGATTTTAAATACAAAATCACTAGTCCATGAAGACTTTTCTAAAGGTTGTTAAGTGGAATAATATATTACACGAACTTCTAATAAAGAATAATTTTCCTCTTTTCTTTATATTTTAATTTAAATAAAATTTCTTTTTAATATATAATTTTCTATTCAAATTTCATTAAGAGTATTTTTGTCCTTTAATTAAAATAGTAGCAAGAGTGTCCCTTCATCATGACAAAGATTTTGTCGAAATTCAAAATCAATATCCTAATTTAATTATCAAAATTTTCTAGGAATTCCTACATGCAACCACTATATTATTACTTTATTCCTCATGTATTTTATAGTCGTGAATTAAAATTGTCTTTTCAATGAAACTTTTATGGTGGGACATCCATTTATGAGCTCATTTGGTTAATATTCAAATCTCACATGTTTATGATTTTATAGCTGTAAAAATTATATTTAACATGATTTATTTAAGTTAATTTCGACACATTCTTTAATTTTTTTTATACAAATGTAAATCTTCTAAACAAACTCATTGTCATCGTTTAAAATAGAAAAGAGGCTAATCCAAATTGTGTAATTCAATATATACATAATTGGTAAGATGATAAGTTTCACCATCAATGGAGAAAATTCATAATAAAAGCTTACATTTCTTTTCTTTACCTTGTATTGTTTTACTTTTATTAATTTAAGAGTAAACTCGTTATAAAACAAAGTTACAAACAAATGAAGCAATGGAGATTACAAATACTGAGGGATGAAATTCTAGGTAGAAATAAAAAAGTTGATTCCACATATATGTGACTTTATTTTTTATATGTGATTATGATGGGAGGAAAATGCTTCTTCGTATCATCAGAAATGGTAAAGAAAAGAGAGCAAAGAATATTTAACTATTAAATCAAATAATTCAGATGAATTTATATATTAAAGAGTTAATATTGACATAAAATAAAAAAATTCTCTCATATCAAATTCCTATATTTGGTATAGAAGACATATTTTTGTTTTTACTTTTTAAAAAGACTAGTGTAAGACATTTTTCTCCCTTTCCTCATAGTTTTATATCCGAAGTATGCGGATAGGGAAATTTACACATGCCTTAAGGATTAGTCAAGTGAGACACCTGAATACCTTAGTCTTCAAAGGAAAAAAAAAGACATTCTTTCCCACACCAAAACTATTTCTATGTATCAAAATTTTGTAGACAAGGAAAAAGCAAAAGCTTGGGCTTAAGGCATCTCTGTAGGTAATTGATCATAGTGGATTTGAGGGAAATTTATAGTTAAATCAACAAGAATCTTGCTTCAATACTTGAATCTAACATCACATGAACCCAATTAATGGGTCAAACACTTGCAGAGGAGAGATAGACTACTGATAATAGGGCATGCTGAGTCGAGTGCGACCTAAAATTTATGGACTCAGTTAGGTTTAATTGGGCTAGGTCACACTCACAAAAGTGAGAGATATCTATTAAAAACAAATAAGTAGAATTTATAAATTATTTTAAATTGAGTAAAATAGTCATCTTTAAGTCAAAGATCCAACCACAACTTTAAGAATTGAGTGAACCATAGTGCATAAAATTCTCCAGAAAGACTAATACAGGCCCACCATAGAAGACTTGTGGTGAAGTCTAAGTCTTTTCATTAAGGGAGACTTGGATATAAAAGGATTACATTAAATGGTAGAAAGATGTTTGAGTTGTCTTTCTCTTGAGTGGAACTTGTGTACTGCATTTCCATTCTATAGAGAGAGGCCAGACTCTTGGCATCAATGAATCTCAAACTCTAAGGTCTCTTCACTTGGGGAGACTTTATATCTGAAATTGTATTTTTATTTTTGTGAAGGAAAATATTTAGATGTAAAAAGGAAATAAACAATATTATTTGAAAAAAATGGGACTTTTATTTTCATTTATTATTTGAAAAAACAATAATACCGAGTCTAAAATAGACAATATTGGAACTTAAAAATTGGATTTGATGACCAAAATATCAGTTTCATTTGGACATTTAAAACTCAATTTCATATGATGGATGGCTCAACTCAATGTTACCCAGTCAAAATTGGTAGACTAAGTGGGTAGGGTCACACAAGTGAGAGATGTGTGGATGGCAGTAAGCTTAATTTATTAACTATTGCTGTATTGCATACAAGTCTCTTGAAATGGGCCCACGCCGACCTGATAAGACTGTTGCTAGTCAAGTCTTCTCTTGAAATAGAAGGGACACTTAGACGACTAATTATTTAGAGAAATACTCTTCTTGAGTTGGACATTTGTGGAGAGGGGGAAGTTCATGCGGGTGTTGGATTATAATGAATTAATGTAAACTT
The DNA here is from genome assembly GCA_013350335.1 of Chimonanthus salicifolius. Lineage (NCBI taxonomy): Eukaryota > Viridiplantae > Streptophyta > Magnoliopsida > Laurales > Calycanthaceae > Chimonanthus > Chimonanthus salicifolius. The sequence continues at coordinate 54,275,565 of CM023532.1, forward strand.
TTAATTATAACATTTAGATAAGTAAAAAGTTATTAAATTTTATATTTTAAATTTATTATAAAAACTTAAACTAAGTAAGTTTAGCATTTTCTCTTTTAAATCCTATGACTTTGATAACTTGAATTGAGATAATTGTATTCTACTGTGATAGAGTAGATGGGGTCATGCACACCATTTTCTCTAAATTATAAAATATCTACATTGGGTCTAAGCCTCATTCTGAGGTCCAAAACATGTTGTGCTAGGTGGAGGTGCTCCCCCTTATAAGCCCCCACTTTTCCAACTCCCTTGGAGATGTGGGACTTTTCTCTCCTCTCACACGCCCAGGCTCTCTCTCTTTCTCTTAGCACTATTGGGTCTGAGGCATCATATTTACCCAATGCCCTTATACTCAGTGAGAAGTATGGGTCTGGGAGTTCTCTGCACTAAAAAATGTCCTAAATAATTGAAAAATTAATTAAAAAATTTAGAAAATTGGATATAATATAAAAAAGACCCTATGAATAGGACTTATATTAAGTTTCACTCCAATCAAACCATCTAATCTCTTAATTCTAAAGTATTAGAAGTCAACGACTTATACTCATCAATTTTAAAAATCAAGATTACATAAATTTAATTGTCAATTTGTGATAAAGTTCTGCATATATTATACAATTTAATCCTCTATAAAATAGACTCAATTATATAAGTCCTCCAATTGTCACGCCCCGGCCCTCCGGGCCCACTGACGTGAGATTATTTTTTTCCTAACATAATACTGAGCTTTTGCGGAAATCATCTTATGGACTTAACATCTCTTATGATTAAGTTTGGATCTAACATTTGGCAGCTTTGGACCCAACCATACCTAGCGGGTAAAAATCCCAGGCAGATGGAGGGGCCACCATGGGCCTGCTTAAGACCCAAAACGTCGACAGATTTCACCTTGACGCATAGTATGTGGATACACTACTAACCAATATGTAATCTATAACTTGATCTCTTAGGAAAGTCCAAATAGAAAATGTCACACATGATCTACCTAACATTTATCATCAATCAATCCCATCAACATCAGAATTGCACATCAGAAACATAGTAGACTTTATTACATCCTACAGTGTTTCAAACGAACACCATAAAGGGTTTATTACGTTGCATGTTCATACGTACAATGTCTACTAAGTTAAACATAAAATCCTAACATTGGGTAGATAGTTAAAGTGTTTCCACCCTATACTACAGCTGAAGATCCTCCTGTCCTTCGTCCCCCGGGTTTCCTGTTACGTAAGGGGTGTGAGCTTTACAAACTCAGTGAAGAGAAAACAACAGTAAGTTCTGGATAATAAAGCATATTATCAACATAATAAACATGGTATCAAATAACAATTTATACACTCAGAAATCATGTAGAATAATGTCAACACAGTTATCTACCATGAAATGTCCTTCCTTTCTCAAAAAGATACCCCCACCAAACGACGTCTACGGCTCTTCCCTGGCCGCGAGTAATACGTTTCCTACACCGCCGGTAAATTCATGCTCAGTGCTTCACACAGCCCGTATTTTAAATACACCTAGTACCAATGCCCTCCACGAGCTAGGTACTTTCTACATTGGTGTGAGGTAATTTGATATGCACAGTACACCAATCAATATGCACATCAACATATGGATTTAAACATAATTGTCAAACCACATAATATCTCTCGCACATATGATCATAATAACCTCACTCAGCTAGCATAGATTCCTAAGCCCTCTCTCATGGAATCATAATACAAATGTGAGCAATCAGTTTATAACTATACTATGCTGGGAAAACTAAACACAGATTAAAAAGCCCACCAACGGGTTACATTATAACACAAATAAGTGTTACCGTTCTCTCCAATCGGGTATGTCTACCCTATACTCATCATTTATTGCATAGATTAATTATTCTGCAATACACACAGTTATACACAAAATGCATATCCCTATCGAAATCACGGTTGGATACCTGATCTATCATTAAATCACCCATATCACAATACCAAGTTGTCTCTAGGAATAAGTGAGTTCCGTATTCCATTTTAGGATGGCTAGATCTCGACATCCCGAAACACTCTCAAGTTCACGTTTCATATGTAGAAACTTATAATCACCTCCTTACGTGTGAACAGTGTCGGTATCACATTCTAATCCCATTACATCCTTTCCATCAATAAAGATGACCACGGATATCCACTTATTTTCGTAGGGCTAATGGTGAAAGAAACATTGTATTGAATGCAAAATGAGATGCATTTTAGTAAACACATAGTGTGGTTGAATCTCCTCACCTTCGATTGGCGAGTGTTTTTCAGTAATTTGTTTAAAATGAAAAACAGTGTAAATACAACGTATAATAACACTATTTAGCCATAATATATACTTCTAAGCGTTTGAAATATCATGACAATTTTGTAAAAATTACGATGTTGCCCCTGACTTAACACGGCAAAAAATAAATCCCCAAGTGGTCTAACATAAATATTTTTAATCTACAACAACATAAAATCCATTTTTGAAACTTTTCCAAAAATTACGTTTTTGCCCCAAAAAAATATCCAAAATTACCAAAATGCCCCTGGGCACTATTCACGACATTGTTCACTGAAATTACGAAAATGCCATCTAGGCACTGTTCACTGAAATTACGAAAATGCCATCCGGGCACTGTTCATCAAATTTACGAAAATGCCACTCTCTAGCACTGTTCATAAAATTGACGAAAATGCCATCGGACACTGTTCATAAAAATTATGACAATGCCACTCTGGCACTGTTCATAAAAATTACTAAAATGCCACGCGAGCACTGTTCATAAAATTTACGAAAATGCCATCGGGCACTGTTCATAAAAATTACGAAAATGCCATAAGGGACTGTTCACCCAAATTACCAAAATGCCCTTTTGACAATTTAGGGCCTGCACAGTGCGCCGTAAATCACCGTGAATAGGCAAATTTTCTTATTTTTTTGTATTTTGTTCTCCGATTTTTATAGAGCAAACCGTAAGTCATTTTTTGATGAAATTAAATATCTAGCTTCCTCTTAATGAGGTCTACAAACTAAAATATTAACTCAAAATAAATACTTACAGAAATCTTTTGAAAAAATTGAGACAGCTCCTTTTTGGGCACTTGTAAACACGGCAGCAATAGAGAAATGAAAAAAACTGAGAAAATCTTGTGAATTTGTGATTTTAACTTAAACTGACTGCACCTATTTGTAAGGGTTAAAAATCACTGTGTGAAAGTGGGTGTGTGAACCCTGCCCTTTGGATCTGTCGGCTGAATCTCAACCCTTCAAGGTTGTCGGCAGAAAGATGAGAAGATAAAAATCTTATCTTCTGTAACAGTGAAAAATACTGTTACTTTACCCTTTTTCTGTTCGTCTATATTAGACCTTAACTTGTGAAAATCCGACACCGCAGATGTGTTGAGAACATGGGGTTTACCTACGGTGGAACGTTCACTTTTTGTTTTGACACTAAAAATAGGGTATTTTTCACAAAGTCAACGTTTTAATAAAATAGACGGCTTATAATCACTGTGATTTTGACACGTCGAAACAAGTTTTTAAAATAGTCATTTCGACATTCTAAATGTGTCAAAGAGTTAGATAAGATACAGATCGAATGTGATATGAGTTTACTAATTTTCGGAATACGGGGTATCTTAAAAATCGGGGCTTTTAGATAAAAGCATACGTAAATACACGTTTCAAGAATACTCGTGAAATTCCAAAAATACCACTGAGTAGCGTACTCAAAAGCTTAATATGTGTGAATTTCAAGGTCTGAATATATCAGAAGAGTGGTATTTCACACTCAAGAGGTTTATAAGACACTATTCATGATTTTATATGTAAAACAAAAGAAATTTAAGTAATGTCTAAAATGCCCTTCGAACTTCGTCGGGCTGAATCACTAAGTAAACGAGCTCTAATCGGGTCGTATAATCCCTTTTCGGGAAGCTCTTTCCGTACCCTATCATATTAACCGGTCACAAAGCCGAGATAATAATTCTAAAAAAATTGTTATTTTTCTAATTTAAAGGGTCGGGTTATTAAACCAATGATCTATTAAAAAATTAAAAATCACTTAAAATATCTCACTAATATAGTTCTACGTTGCCCCGTGTCTTAGACCCACTTGCAAGTGGTAAGAAAAAATTGTTTGAGAAATTGATTGCTATCCTTTTCAATTTCAATCTATTCTATACCCTCCAACGCCATAAGTAAAGTCTTTAGTTCTTTACATTTAAAACTATCTATTACAAGTTGTATGAAAATGTCCAGGATCATGAATTGGTGCAATTTTCCACATGAAAAGGGCCCATCCAATTGGAATTGGGCCCACTAAAAGTAAATAGACAGTTGTAAAAAGCACTTTCAAAGGAAGGTCTCTCTGTCTATCGTGAAACATACGCCCTTTTGACATCACAGTCAACATCTATTGATACAAATAATCTCAATCAACATCTATCCAAGAGTCCGTTTCCACAAGGCTTCCTTTCTCATTGGTGAGGAGCACTCTTTTTATCTCTACTTTGTCGGTGGAATGGAAGAGAGAGAATCCTCTCTACAAATGAGAAAGAAGCCTCTTCAACCGTGATAAAATTATACTCTCTGACAATTAAAACCATGAACATGGGTCCACATGATGCCTACATTTCTCACTCATGATCCATCAAATATCTAATGCACTCGACAAACTTGTCCTCTCATGTTGAAAATTTACTCCATGCATTATCATGTATTTGAAAGTTACTAAATTTATAATTATTTATGTTATATGTTTTTTCTTTTTAAAATAATATGGGTATCCCTATCTCACATTGGACATGTATAAAGTATAAACTTCCCAATCCACACATTGATTAAGTTTACATGGAGTGGCCTGTATTTTTTAACTATGACTTTTTGAATATATAAGAAGAAATCATTAGAGAAAAAAAACATTTTCTTTAGCAAAGATCGATTCATGCACGGTTGACAGAAACCTACCGGTGAAAAACTATCAACCTGTATTTTTGTAGGATCAAAGCATTGAAAACAGATTTTTGACCTAACAAATCTAAGTACTGACAGGAGATGTCCAAAAATAACTTGTGAAAAAAAAAATCTATGAAAGGCCATCCCAATCGTAGAATTTAGATTGTGATTATACACAAATACAAACATAATAAAGCAAAATTACAATTTTTTTTAGCTAGACAACTTTAAAATACTAAGATCATTAGCTAGATATAGTAAAATAAGCCCAACCAAGCTTTTTTCCATTACCAAACTTAATATATTCCAGACTCAGCCATGGGGCTAGTAAATATGAAATCCAGCTTCATGTAAAATTTGGTTGAAAATAATTTTGAACTAAAAATTTGATTCTAATAAAATCAATTCTTGTATATTCATATTTACATGATTGTCACAAACTAATGATTAAATTACAAACTCAAGTCTTATTGATGTCTATTTAAGGAGACAAGAGTAAATAAGTGATAAGAAAAGAGAGAAATGATAAAACAACAAGAAAAATAAATGAAAGAGAACTTTCCATATTGTATTATAAAGTATAAACAAATAAATGTTAATTTAAATCATCTTCTTGGATAGATGATTTTGATAGCCATTAATTTATGTTACTTTTTTTTATTAAAAAATATTGAAGAATTATTGTCGACAACTGTAAATAAAAACATATGATGAACGATGATACGAAAATATTTATATCTATAGTATATAAATTTTCACTTAAGACACTTTCTAAACCATTTTTAAGGAATTAGGTTAGAACTATTTTTAAGGACTGTAAATTATGAATTGCTTCAAATAATTTTTAAGATCTCTAGTTTTTAGTATTCAAAATTATAACTTTAATGATATAATTAAAGTGATTTTCCTGACAATGTTTAAATTCAGTTCTTTCCAATGTAGCTATCTTTGTAAGCAAAAGTAGGCCATTTTCCTTTATTTTAGACATGTTTTGGTCACTAATTACTAAAAATATAAAAGATAACTTTTAAAAATTTATTTAAAAAATATTAAAGATAATTTTAAAAGTCATACCAACTACTATTCATCGGTTAACAATGTATATTAAATTCACTTTACTAAAATGAATGGTGAAATAGAATTCTGGTCTTCTTTATTATCACAGACATTTCTACTTATTTTTAAAGAAGTAATGGGAGAGATGATAGTTATAAAAATCCTTATGATTTCAAAATGTCACAGTTTGAAGTTTAAAAGAATACGATGACTATTTTTTTTTTATAATTTTCAAATAAACTAATATTTAAGTTCCATAGATTCATATTTGAATTGTATAAAGGACTTGTAGATTATTTGTCTCACATAAGTAGCCACAAAAAGGGAACATGAGAAAGACATACAGAGATTAGTCCGACTCTAGATTTTTGGACTCAGTTATAGCAATAGGGCATGCTGATTCGAGTCAGACCTAAAACTTATGGACTCAATTGCTCTTAATTGGGACATGCCACACTCACAAAAGTGAGATATATTTATAAATAAATAAATAAATACAATTTATAAATTATTGTAAATTGAATAAAATAGTCATCTTTGAGTCAAAGATCCGACCACAACTTTAAGTGTTGAGTGACTTGACGAGCACAGTAAAATTACAATTTTACCTCTAAATATTTAATTAGTTAGCCCCTGATGTATGTTAAAATAAATAAATTAGTCTAATTTTGTGTTTTGCAGGTTTAAAAGTGAGGATGACATAAAACATGCTTAAATGCAAAGCCTTGACCCATTAGGAGTTATTTTGGACCTCAAGCCCATTTGCAAAAGCCCATGTTAGAAGATAAAGCCTAAAGATGCGACTAATTCAAGTTCTCGTGGACCTTCTTTGGTGGGCCTGCTTCATTAGAAGGTGCAAGCAAAATGTTAGCATCAGCCACTTAGTTGAAAGCAAATATGAAGATAGATATGAGATCTTGAGAAGAATAAGATGGTGTTCTCAAACTTCAGGAATTCATCAGTGGCAATGATAAGTCTACCCCTAATGAATCTACAGTATGAGACCATTACACTAACTTTGAGGATCATATGAATGAGAGAGTTGACCAACCCATAGCTATTGGAGGGGATTTGGAGTGGGTAACGGTAATGTGTCAGGCCTTCATCAATCTACTTCAACAAGTACAGAGCCATTTACAGAGACAGCTTTACTCTTAGTTTTATATCAGTTTTCAAGTGCTTAATGGCAGGTGTTCGGATGTGGAGAAAATCCAAGGTAATTTTCTGTGAAATGTTACCCCAGAGATGAGGCGATATCAGTGAGTGTTTTCAGATCAGATCTGTATCAAAACACATAGCAGCAATCCAATCGTTGCTAGGTGATTAAGAAAAGAACAGAGCCAACCACTCTTGCAAAAAGCAAAGCAGAGAAAATGAGAAGTCATTCAGCAGAGAGCAATCAAAGAAAAATTACAGCAGATTAACAATGTTGCAAGGCAAAAGATATAGTTGAATGTTGCAGCCAGTATTTCAGAGACAACAAACACAAAAGTATAGCGTTGTAGAAGATTTACTAAACAGGAAAAAAAGAAAATAAGCCAGTAGGAAAGAGACGTGGTTGTCTCTTGTCCCACTCCCATCTTGCAACCAATGAGAAAACAAATTGGTTGGCTGAACTGTACAAGCTTTCCATACAGCAACAAGACAATTGCAATTGGGTAGAGGCTGAATGAGAATCCTAGTGTATTTTTGTTGTGAAAAGAAAATAGGAAATTAACAATAGGATTCGTGTACAGCAGTTGCAGCAAAGAGGAATAAAATTTCAAAAAGAAATTAAAGGCAGCAGGTGTTTTCGTTTGTGATTAAAGAAGAAAGAGAAGCAGCAGCTCCGTGGTCCGTTTGCTGTAAGAAAGAAAGCCAAGACAAAGCAGTCAGCATTCCAAACAGCAGTTGCAGAGTGGTAGAATCAAAGTTCACACAGAAGTTGAACAGAGGCAAAATAAAAGGCTAAATATGGAGGCTGGTTTGCAGTGCCGGCCCTGAGATTTCAAGAGCCCTAGGCCAGCTCTTAAGATGGGCCTTCTATATACTCACAAAAAATAAAATCATACTTTCTTTTTTACAAAGTGTGAAACATCTAAATAAAATATCATAATCAAATTTATAATAAAATATTATTTAAAATTTATTCTTCTCGGATTTTAAGATGTAAAATTACTAATTAAATTACTATATTCAAGATTTTTTAACATATCTTTTTCAATAGATAGGATAGTTAATTCATTCAATCTTTCTTGTGACAAATTTAATTTCAACTTGTGTATGCATGTTGATTTTTTTATTTTTTTATTACTATTTTATTGTATTTAAAAAGATTAGTTGACATGCTAAAGAATATAATGCATTTAAAATGACTTATAAAGTAAAAATATATTAAAAAATTATCACTCAATTATAAACTATAAATCACAAAATAGTCATTCAAATTTAAACCCATTTTTTTTCATTCAACCATCTATATTATAGTGAACACTAAGTTTTCTATTTTAGGGACTTATTTAGGTCACACTTTTATTAAAATTTCTGAAAAAAATGATAAGAATAATGATTAGTTAAAATTTAACCTTTATATAATCATTTTAATCTTGTAATAGAGACAATTAATCATCTCAATTCTTAACTTTTAAAAGAAAAATAAAACTACATGATAAATGCCTTTTTATCATGCTGTTTAATTCATTTTATTAAATTATAAATTTAAAATTTGAAAAAAAAATGGCCAAATCAATCTGAGTTGACTAAACTAGATAGGAATTCGAGTCAAGCGAGTTAACGAGTCTTGTCAAGCCTTTCCAAGTTGACTTTAAATACTCTTCAAGTTATTTTACTTAAAGAAAAATTATGTATAAATTTATAAGAAATTGAAAAACGTTTAACAACATTTATACTCCCCAAGTTATTTTATTTAAAGAAAAATTATATCTAAATTTATAAGAAATTGCAAAAAGTAAAGTTATTTTACTTAAAGAAAAATTATAAATTATGTCTAAATTTATAAGAAATTGTAAAAAGTAAAGTTATTTTAATTAAAGTAAAAGTTATATATAAATTAATAAGAAATTGAAAAACTGAACTCTTCATGATTTGAACATACAACCTGTAAAAAGAAAGTCAGATGCACTGCTAGTTCACCACAGATACAATTTCTATTAAAATAAACATAAAAATAAATTTATAACATATAAGAAGGTGCGGGAACTTCAAACTTGAACCCAACTTGGGGGCCCTACGCGGCTGCCTAGTTCGCCTAAGGCCAGGGCCGAGCTTGCTGGTTTGAGGAATCGGTGGACATGTAGGTGTTGAGTTGCTAATTGACCATGGGTCTGCTGTAGGAATCCAGCAGCATGTATCACTGCAGACAGAATAAGGAAAATCAACAGAGGGATCATTCGAACTTGGCACTTTCTATCCCATTGGCCGGCCTTGCTTTGCACTTCCTTCCTCTTTCGTTTTTCTCCATATTAAGACAGAAGCAATATATGCTGCCAAGTGTCCTTTTCTTCCATTAGTCCATGCGATCTTAGCCTTCCATTTTCACCTCCTTTCCTTCAATAACTTGCAATCCAGACCGCTAATGTGTCTTTTCTTTAGTGAGTAAATTCGATCTCAACCCTTGTTCTCTCCGTCTCAAACTCTATAAATACTAGCCTACTCTATACAACAAAATTCGAATTGGGTACAACTGTACAAGGAATTGAGAGGCTAAAGAGAAAGATTTTGAAAAGAGATTAAGGAGAGGATCAACTTCTAGAGGTTGGATTTTTTATTATTTATTTATTCTCTTGTTATTTCTTATTTTCAATTTTCATTGTATTGTAAATCCAATTCATATTTTTAATTAATGAAATCAAGATGAGTTGTAGATTTATGGTTTTCCAATTCTCAAAATTTGATGATGAAAGTTTAATTTTACTTTTAATCTTTTTAGAAATTCATGTCGGGATTTATCTAAGGTTTTTCAAATTGAATGAGATTTGTTGGGGTAGTTGGGACTTAATTTTTCATTCTAAGGCATTCTATCAGAGTGTGCGATTTATTTTAGAATTAAAATTTAAGTATAAAATTTGTCTAAGCCCAAGGTTTGGTTTGATTAATCTATGTTTAATGAAATTCATGTGATCTTTAATTAGATTGTTTATGAATGAAAAACTTGAATCGAATTTCGGTAATTTACGAGAGCTCCATGGTCTAGGTCTTGTTTTCATTAGATTTGAGATATGGGACATGATGCCATCTTAGTATTTGATCCAATTCCATTGTAAATATGTAAATAAGTAATCTTAGTTTTTTTTTTATTCTTTTAAAAATCAAAAACTGTTGAAATTGATGAACTAGGTTGGAAATAATTTAATTGCATTGGAATTTTGTATTTTAAATTAGATTGAGATTGTTTATATTTTTATATTAATTCCACCATCTTAATTAAAATTAGTTACATTGTTAGATTCTATATTTAAGTCTAGAATATTTCTAAATTAAAACTAAAATTCATAGATTAGATAAATAACTCCATATTTATGATTTCTCCATATTTTCTAAATTTCTAAAATTACATAATTAAATGGTGTATTTTCACGGATATATTTTCCTAAGTTCCTATGGGTTCGACCTCGCACTCAATCGCTATACTATCTAATGGTTTGTGCGCTTGCGAGTTATAAATTTAAAATTTGTACAACATGACCCACATTGCATAAAATTCTCTAAAAAGACTAATTTGGGGCCTACGATAGAAGACTTGTGGTGAAGTCAAGTCTTCTCTTTAAGGGAGACTTGGAAATAGAAGGTTATATTAAATGAATTGTAGAGAGATGTTTCAAAATCCTATTAAGTCAAGTAATTCAGAAAAAAATTATATATTTAATTTTAAAATATTAAATCAGTAAAATTAATTAATCTATTCAATTCAAATTTTTAATTAAATCAAATCAACTCAAATTTACTATTCTTAATATTTTTTTCTCATACTTGAAAAGATTTTATCTAAATTGAAGTCCACACAGAAAATGTCTTTCATTGGTTTGTGACTTTTGTGTAGCAAAAGAGCCCACCATCTAAATCATGGCCCCTACCATGAAAATATCAAAGTGAGAACAAGGAAGATTCAATGAATTGAGGTGCTAAGGTATTATGTGCCACAAAAGAATTGCCAAACCATTGGACTGACCCTTTCTTCTTTCCTTTTCATTTCTGTCTATTACAATTATCAAACTCTAACAAGAATAGACTTTAGAAGATGTAACCCTCAAACCAATCAATTAATTGAGACATCAATTTTTAAGAAAGAAATCGTTGAAATATTTCAAGTCACCCATTTTGTTCAATGTTGAAAAGAGACTAATCCAAATTGTGGAATTCAATATTGACATAATTGTTATGATGATAAGTTCTACCATCAATCGAAAAAATTCATAATAAATGTCACATTCTCAATATTTTTTAATTTTATTTTTATTAGTTAAGAGGAAATGTCGTATTGAATTGTAACCTCACACCGGTTAGTTCAATTGATAGACACTTTGGCTTAGGAATCAGAAGTTATGTGTTCGAGCCTGGTATTGTCGTGGTTTGTAGGGGGTTATATGCATTCTGAGTTTTACTGTAACGATACGACCTGTCCACTCAAGCACAATATTGTCCGCTTTACGCTTAAAAAAACCTGCATAACTTTGCATTGGGCCCAAACCTCATTCTCTGGCCAAAACACATTGTAATAGGTGGAGGGGTGCTTCCTCTTATAAGCCCCCACTTTTCCAAGTCCCTTGATGATGTGAGACTTTTCTCTCCTCCCACACGCCCATGCTCTCTCTCTTTCTATCAATACCCAACGATGTTGGGCCTGAGGTATCAAATTTACCCAATGCCCTCATACTCGGGGAGACGTGTGGGTCTTAGGTTTTTTTCACGCTAAAAAAAGTCCTAAACAATTGAAAAATGATTAAAAAATTTAGAAAATGGATATAATATAAAGAAGACCGAATGAGTATGATTTATTTTAAGTTTCACCCTAATCAAACCATCCAATCTCTTAATTCTAAAATACTAAAAGTCATTGACATATACTCATCAAATTTTAAAAATCAAGATTACATAAATTGAATTATCAATTGATGGTGGAATTTTGCATATATTATATCAATTTAATCCTCTAAAAAATAGACTCAATTATATAAGTCCTATGATCTTTTAAATAAAAAATACTAAAGAAACGCTTAAAATATCTCACTAATATAGTTCTACGTCACCTCGTGTCTTGGACACACTTGCAAGTGGGAAGAAAAAATTGTTTGAGAAATTGATTGCTATCCTTTTCAATTTCGATCTATTCTAGACCCTCCAAAGCCATCACTAAAGTCTTTACTTTTAAAACCATCTATTACAAGTTGTATACCAAAATCATCAATTAGTTCTAGTTTTCAATGCTATAGTGAGTACAGAATAGTCAAATTTTAAGAAAGTAAATACTGCAACTCACTCTCTTCTCTAGTTTTCCCTCTTTCCACAAGGCCTTCTTTCTCATTGGTGACAAGCAATCTCTTATCTGTACTTTATTGAGTCGAATGAAAGAGAGGGTCTTCTCCACAAATGAGAAAGAAGACTCTTCAACTATGATAATTAGGTTTTTGTCATTTCTTTTTTGTAAATTCTTGTGAATTGAAAGAGAAAAGGATGGTTTGTTCACTGGCACTTTCTGTGCCTCTTATTTATTAATATTAGTATATTAGCCATTCAAAAAAGAAAAGGGATGAACAATTTTTTGAAAAAAAATTGTTCAAATTGAGAAAGACAATAATTAAAATGGAAAATAAAAATGTAAAACAAGAAATTATGTTAGAATATTAACTAAGTCAATCTATTAATACCATGCTTGTTTTCATTGGTTTGTGATTTTTGTGTTGCGAAAGAGTCAAAGATAGGAAGATTCAATGGAGAAGACTATGATGGGCCCCTCTATCAAAGAAATTTCCACAAAAGAATGGTCAAACCATTCGACTAATCCTTTCTTCTTTCCTTTTCATTACTGTTTATTAGAGATTTGAACCCTCAAACCAATCAATTAATTGAGACATCAATATTTTTAAAAAGAGAAAGTTGAAGAAAAGTTTTATTTTAGCTGGTTATTTTACCTAATTTAAATTTAGTGATTATTCATGCTTTGCATACTTTATCTTTTTTTATGAGTCTCATTTTACTTTTAATTGTTCTTTTATCCAACCTTTGTCAATCGAGATTCTCTAACTATACACGCTATCTATTGGGTCTTAGAGCATATATAGTTATGTGTGATGTAAAGAGGACCATATGATTAAGTTGTGTATCAAGTTTCATTTTCATTTGATCATTCTATCTTTTAATTTTAAACTTTTAAAAATCAATGCCCCTTTATTTATCAAAATTTAAAGGCATTGATTTTATTCTTTTGTGGCAATTTCTTTGATAGAGGGGCCCACCATTGAATCTTCCTATCTTTGACTCTTTCACATCACAGAAGTCACAAACCAATGAAAACAAGCATGGTATTAATAGATTGACTTAGTTAATATTCTAACATAATTTCTTGTTTTACATTTTTATTTTCCATTTTAATTATTGTCTTTCTCAATTTGCACATATTTTTTTTAAAAAAAATGCCCATCCCTTTTCTTTTTTGAATGGCTGATATACTAATATTAATAAATAAGAGGCACCAGAAGTGCGAGTGAACAAACCATCCTTTTCTCTTTCATTTCACAAGAATTTACAAAAAAGAAATGACAAAAACCTAATTATCATAGTTGAAGAGTCTTCTTTCTCATTTGTGGAGAAGACCCTCTCTTTCAGTCGACTCGACAAAGTAGAGATAAGAGATTGCTCATCACCAATGAGAAAGGAGGCCTTGTGGAAAGAGGGAAAACTAGATAAGAGAGTGAGTTGCAGTATTTACTTTCTTAAAATTTGACTAGTTTGTACTCACTATAGCATTGAAACTAGAAATAATTGATGATTTTGCTATACAACTTGTAATAAATGGTTTTAAAAGTAAAGACTTTAGTGACGGCTTTGGAGGGTCTAGAATAGATTGAAATTGAAAAGGGTAGCAATCAATTTCTCAAACAATTTTTTCTTCCCACTTGCAAGTGCGTCCAAGATACGGGGTAACGTAGAACTATATTAGTGGGATATTTTAAGTGTTTCTTTTAGTATATTTTATTTAAAAGATCATAGGACTTATATAATTGAGTCTATTTTATAGAGGATTAAATTGATATAATATATGTAAAATTCCACCATCAATTGATAATTCAATTTATGTAATCTTGATTTTTAAAATTTGATGAGTATATGTCATTGACTTTTAGTATTTTAGAATTAAGAGATTGGATGGTTTGATTAGGGTGAAACTTAATATAAATCCTACTCATTCGGTCTTCTTTATATTATATCCATTTTCTAAATCTTTTAATCATTTTTCAATTATTTAGGACATTTTTTTAGTGCGAAAAAACCCAAGACCCACACGTCTCCCCGAGTATGAGGCATTGGGTAAATTTGATACCTCAAGCCCAACATCGTTGGGCGTTGATAGAAACAGAGAGAGCCTGGGCGTGTGGGAGGAGAGAAAAGTCTCACATCATCAAGGGACTTGGACAAGTGGGGGCTTATAAGAGGAAGCACCCCTCCACCTATTACAATGTGTTTTGGCCTGATAATGAGGTTTGGGAACAATGCAAAATTATGCGGGTTTTTTTAAGCCTAAAGCGAACAATATTGTGCTTGAGTGGACATGTCGTATCGTTACAGTAAAACTCTGAATGCGTACAACCCCTTACAAACCACGAGAATACCAGGCTCAAACACATAATTTCTGATTCCTAAGCCAAAGTGTCTATCAATTGAACTAACCGGTGTGAGGTTACAATTCAATACGACATTTCCTCTTAACTAATAAAAATAAAATTAAAAAATATTGCGAATGTGAACATTTATTATGAATTTTTTCATTTGATGCCAAAACTTATCATCATAACAATTATGTCAATATTAAATTCCACAATTTGGATTAGTCTCTTTTCAACTTTGAACAAAATGGGTGACTTGAAATATTTCAACTATTTCTTTCTTAAAAATTGATGTCTCAATTAATTGATTGGTTTGAGGGTTACATTTTCTAAAGTCTATTCTTGTTAGAGTTTGATAATTGTAATAGACAGAAATGAAAAGCAAAGAAGAAAGGGTTAGTCCAATGGTTTGGCAATACTTTTGTGGCACATAATACCTTAGCACCTCAATTCATTGAATCTTCCTTGTTCTCACTTTGATCTTTTCATGGTGGGAGCCATGATTTAGATGGTGGGCTCTTTTGCTACACAAAAGTCACAAACCAGTGAAAGGCCTTTTCTGTATGTGGACTTCAATTTTAGATAAAATCTTTTCAAGTACGAAAAAAAATATTAAGAATAGTAAATTTGAGTTGATTTGATTTAATTAAAAATTTGAGTTGAATAGATTAATTAATTTTACTGATTTAATATTTTAAAATTAAATATATAATTTTTTTCTGAATTACTTGACTTAATATGATTTTGAAACATCTCTCTACAATTCATTTAATATAATCTTCTATTTCCAAGTCTCCCTTAAAGAGAAGATTGACTTTACCAAGTCTCCTATCATAGGCCCCAAATTAGTCTTTTTGGAGAATTTTATGCAATGTGGGTCACTCAACACTTAAAGTTGTGGTTAGATCTTTGACTCAAACATGACTATTTTATTCAATTTACAATAATTTATAAATTGTATTTATTTATTTATTTATAAATATATCTCACTTTTGTGAGTGTGGCCTGTCCCAATTAAGACCAATTGACTCCATAAGTTTTAGGTTTGACTCGAGTCAGCATGCCCTATTACTATAACTGAGTCCAACAATCTAGAGTCGAACTGATCTCTGTATGTCTTTCTCATGTTCCTTTTTTGTGGCTACTTGTGTCAGAGAAATAATCTACAAGTCCTTTATACAATTCAAATATGAATCTATGGAACTTAAATATTAGTTTATTTGAAAATTATAAAAAAAAAAAATAGTCATCATATTCTTTTAAACATCAAACTGTGACATTTTGAAATCATAAGGATTTTTATAACTATCATCTCTCCCGTTACTTCTTTAAAACTAAGTTGAAATGTCCGTGATAATAAAGAACACTAGAATTCCATTTCACCATTCATTTTAGTAAAGTGAATTTAATATACATTGTTAACCGATGAATCGTAGCTGTTATGACTTTTAAAATTATCTTTAATATTTTTTAAATAAAATTTTAAAAGTTATCTTTTATATTTTTACTAATTAGTGACCAAAACATGTCTAAAATAAAGGAAAATGGCCTACTTATGATTACAAAGATAGTTACATTGGAAAGAACTGAATTTAAACATTGTCAGGAAAATCACTTTAACTATATCATTAAAGTTATAAGTTTGAATACTAAAAACTATAGATTTGAAGCAATTCATACTTTACGGTCCTTAAAAACAGTTCTAACCTAATTCATTAAAAATGGTTTAGAAAGTGTCGTAAGCGAAAATTTATATACTATAGAGATAAATATTTTCGTATCATCATTTATTATATGTTTTTATTGACAGTCGTCGACAATAATTCTTCATTATTTTTTAAGAAAAAAATAGTAACATAAATTAATGGATGTCAAAATCATCTATCCAAGAAAATGATTTAAATTAACATTTATTTGTTTATACTTTATAATACAATATGGAAAGTTCTCTTTCATTTCTTTTACTTGTTGTTTTATCATTTCTCTCTTTTCTTATTTGTTCATGTCTCTTTAAATGGACATCAATAAGGCTTGATTTTGTAATTTAATCATTAGGTTGTGACAATCATGTAAATGTGAATATACAAGAATTGATTTTATTAGAATCAAATTTCTAGTTCAAAATTATTTTCAACCAAATTTTACATGAAGCTGGATGTCATATTTAATAGCCCAATGGGTGAGTCTGGAATATATTAAGTTTGGTAAGGGAAGAAAGCTTGGTTGGGCTTATTTTACCATATTTAGCTAATGATCTTAGTATTTTAAAGTTGTCTGGCCAAAAAAAATTGTAATTTTGCTTTATTATGTTTGTATTTGTGTATAATCACAATCTAAATTCTACAATTGGGATTGCCTTTCATAGATTTTTTTTCACAAATTATTTTTGGACATCTCCTATCAATACTTAGATTTGTTAGGTCGAAAATCTATTTTCAATGATTTGATCCAGGGGTCAAGAAAACGCTTCAGCCGATATGTAAATATCGGCCGATAATTTTCTCTCTCATCGTTTTTTCCATTTTCTGGCATTTCTCTCTCCTCCGATATTCAAAACCGTGAAAAACCGTAAAAAACCGTATCGGACCGTAAAAAACCATGCAAAACTGTAAAAAATCGTGAAAAACGGTATCGATTTTTGTTTTTTTTTAAAAAAAAATTAAATACCTATTTTTATGCATACCGGCTGATATGGTGACTGATATTCGGTTCGAATATCGGTCATATCGGCCGATAACCTTTTTGTACGGCTGATACATATCGTATCGGCCGATATCATTCGGCCATGAAAAACCGATACATATCGGCCGATACGATATGTATCGGCCGATATTTCGACCCCTGCTTTGATCCAACAAAAATACAGGTTAATAGTTTTTCACTGGTAGGTTTCTGTCAACCGTGCATGAATCGATCTTTGCTAAAAAAATGTTTTTTTTCTCTAATGATTTCTTTTTATATATTCAAGAAGTCATAGTTAAAAAATACAAGCCACTCCATGTAGACTTAATCGATGTGTGGATTGAGAGGTTTATACTTTATAACTGTCCAATGTGAGATAAGGATACGCATATTATTTAAAAAGAAAAAACATATCACATAAATAATTATAATTTAGTAACTTTCAAATAAATGATAATGCATGGAGTAAATTTCAACAAGAGAGGACAAGTTTGTCTAGTGCATGAGATATTTGATGGATCATGAGTGAGAAATGTAGGCATCATGTGGGCCCATGTTCATGGTTTTAATTGTCAGAGAGTATAATTTTATCACGGTTGAAGAGTCTTCATTCCCATTTGTAGAGAGGACTCTCTCTCTTCCATTCGACTAACAAAGTAGAGATAAAGATAGTGCTCTTCAATGAGAAAGGAAGCCTTGTGGAAACAGACTCTTGGATAGATGTTGACTGAGATTATTTGTATCAATAGATGTTGACTGTGATGTGAAAAGGGCGTATGTTTCACGATAGGCATAGAGACCTTCCTTTGAAAGTGATTTTTAAAACTGTCTATTTACTTTTAGTGGGCCCAATTCCAATTGGATGGATTACATGCTAGATCTCAAATCATACTGAAATATCAATCAAATATATCAGCCTTTAAAAAATCAACATATATTAAACAATATTTTTGTTTATACTATACCTGTACTATGATTTATAGTAATAATGTTAGCTGATATTCTAAAAATATTATATTTGAATCTTAAGTTTTTAATAAAATAGTATGATTTCTTCTTTCATTTAATGGCTGCAAAGGAATATAAAAGTGGTGGAACCATTGATTGAGACCATTTGGATCAATGGCTAATGGAAATCAATATAGAACAGGTTTACCTGAAGCCAGACTATTCTTTCGGATCTTGCCTCCTTCTGTTTATTCTTGCGAACCCAGCTTCTTTCAGTGTTTTAAAACTCCACCTTTTTTTGCTAATTCAACTCGGTTTAACTTTGATTTTTAATAAATACAATTAATTATTTTTAAATCATTTTTGAAGTTTAAATCTTAAGAAACCCTCAATGGATCGTGGTTTGACTCTTAATAACTTGCAAAAGATTTGAAATTTATCATAGAAGACTCGACAGATGGGTAATACCACTTGGTCCTAGGTAGTTAGCTTACCCTCCTCTCGTTGCACGGAGCACCCGTCCACTTTTTTGAAGGGCTATTCTCAAAGAAATTTCTTTTAGGAACGAAAGAGGTGGATACAAACCAATGGATCATTGCAAGTTGTTACTACTACTAATCACAAGGACCTCCTTGTTCTAAGTTATCCATAAAATAATACTCAGTTTCTATAAATAATTTCGATCGCTAAGGGGCTAGGATTTCATTTGATATTTATAATTGTAATTAGTACGAACAAGATTTTTTTATGAAAATGTGATGTAATGACCCCCCTCCTTGCCCAAAACCAGTCCTACCTTTCTTCCAAACCCTCAGATCTCTTTGTGCCTAGGATTGATCGAGCATCCCTTATACGGCCCTCTTCTTGTGTCTTCTCTCTAAAGAAGGTAAGAACGATCAGCCCTTCACTTTTTTTTTCCTTTGTTAGGTACAACTATGGGATAAAGTGAAATAGAGAGAGGGAGGGAGTAAAACTAGGCCTGGTGTGGGCGAGAAAACATGGAAAGATGATGGGGTTTGCAGTTTGGGTTTGAGGGAAGAGGAATAAGCTTCCTTCTAGTTTAACATCCTTTTGGGGAGTGAACTAGGGGTAATGGTTAGGGAGATTGTGTAAGAAACTGAAAGAAGGGATCTCATGAGCACAACTTGACGGCGAGTGGAAGGATTCTATCCCTTTTCAAATCTTCCTGCAATGACCCGACCCGATTTTTTGGGGTTTTAGGGTCTTAGTAGCAGTGGGGCGAGTGTGGGCCCCGTGGTAGTTCCTGGTTTGCCCAGTTTTGAGTTTGAAGAGTAAAAGGGCACTTTGGTAATTTTGAGTTATTAAATATTTTGTCATTCTAATGTTTCAAATCACACGTTTTCCCTGACGTTTTTCCTATGATTTTTTCATTTTTTTTAAAAAGTATTTTGAAAATTTGAGATTTTTATTTTGTGCAAAAAAAAAAAAATAATCCCTAATTTCCTTAAACCCCACCATTTTAAACCCATCTTTTGCGACACTGTAGCATAGCTGCTACAATGGAGCCGCACCTCTCATCTCTCAGCCCTCTTCAATCTCTCCTCTCTGCTCTTTCATCCTCCTTCCCTCCCTCATTTCTCTAATCTGTCCCCCTCTTCTCTCCTCTCCATCGCAGCTTTCTCTCATCCTCCCTCTCTTCTTTCTTATCCCTCCCCTTAAAACCCTAAATACCTAAACCTTAATTCCCTGCCGCCACCCCTTCCCTTTGGAAATCCCTCTTCGACCGTCCCTCCCATTTTCTCTCCCTCCCGCCACAATCTCTTTTTGTTCTCTCCCTCTTTTCTCTCTCGCATCTCTCTATTTTCTCCCGGTCCCTCCTCTCATCTTCGTTCTCTTCCTTCCCTTCCTTTATTTGTCGTTCAGATTCCGCCTCGAATTGTAGTTTTAGCCTAGATTCGCCGACTGCATCCTGCAACGACCTTTCCTCCACCTTCAGTCACCAGATTTGATGCCGCCTGAAGTCGAATCCCTCAATAGTGATCTATATCAGGTACCCTCCTTCAATCTCTTCTCCTTTCATTTCTTCATTTTCCCTCGCTTTCCATTATTTTCACTCATTTTCCCTTCCCTTTTTCCCCGATCTGGCACCTGAACCAACTTAGTGACTCACTGAGTTGACTCAGTGAGGTTCGGCCGACCCAGGCCTAACTCGGCGTTAACCCAGCGAACCAGGCCTACTCTGCCAGGCCTGGCATCTAGATCCATGACCCAGAATAAAGTCTGGGATCAAGTAGAATTGCCTCATTGATACAAGAAAGTTGGATGTAAGTGGGTCTTTAAGACCAAACGAGACTCCAAGGGCAATATCGAACGATATAAAACCAGACTTGTGGCCAAAGGGTTATTCAGAAAGATAGCATTGATTATAAGAAAACTTCTCTCCTGTATCCAAGAAGGACTCTTTTAGAATCATTATGTCTTTGGTGGCTCATTATAATTTGGAGCTACACCAAATAGATGCTAAAACTGTATTTTTGAATGGTAGTTTAGATAAGGATGTGTATATGGAACAACCTAAAGGATTCTCCGTAGAGGGCAAGGAACATATGGCATGTAAATAAGAAATCAATTTATGGCCTTAAGCAAGCCTCCAACAATGGTACCTTAACTTCAATGATACCATTTACCCTCCTTTGGTTTTAAGGAAAGCACCGTTGATCGGTGTATATACCTGAAGGTCAATGGGAGTAAGTTTATCCTTCTGATATATATGTTGATGATATTTGCTTGCCACTAATGATCTTGGTATGATGTTCGAAACCAAGAAGTTTCTCTCTAATAATTTTGAAATGAAGGATATGATAAAGGCAACATATGTGATTAGAATAGAAATATTCCATGACAGAACATATTGTATGTTAGGGTTGTCTCAGAAAGGCTACATATAAAGAATCTTGGAGAGATTCAGCATGCATAATTGTTCCTATCAAGATACCCCCATTCAGAAGGGAGACAAATTTAGCTTAAAGCAATGTTCGCAGAATGAACTTGAAAAGAAACAAATGGAGGGAATACCTTATGCCTCAACTGTAGGTAGCTTAATGTATGCTCAGACCTGCATCAGACTCGACATTCGCTTTACTGTCACTGTGTAGGGTTGATACCAAAGCAACCCTAGAATGGATCACTAGAAAGCTGTAAAGAAAGTAATGAGGTATCTATAGGGTACTAAAGACTTTATACTCACGTTTAAGAGGTTCGATAATCTCGAGATCATTATTTACTCAGATTCAGATTTTGACGGTTGTGTTGATAACAGAAAGTCAACGTTTGGTTATTTGTTCCGTATGGTTGGTGGAGTAATATCATATAAAAGCGCCAAATAGATTATCACTGCAACGTCAACCAACAGAATTTGTGGCATGCTATGAGGCCACTGTTCAAGAAATGTGACTGCGGAACTTTATCTTAGGACTGGAATTGTTGACAACAATGCCAAGCCGCTGAGAATTTATTGTGATAATTCTGCAGCAGTATTCTTCTCTAAGAATGAACAAGTATTCGAATAGATCAAAACACATGAAATTGAAGTACTTTGTCGTAAAAAAAGAAGTTCAGAAACAGACAGTGTCTATTGAGAACATAATACTTACTTATGATGGCAGATCCGTTGACGAAAGGATTACCTATAAAGACCTCTAAGGAACATGCAATAGAATGGGTCTTGAACGTAATCTATTATATTGTACTTATGAATTTGGACTGCACTAAGAATAAATGTGCACAATTTGACATTTGAATACTCATGAATGCGTTTCTGATTTTGTTCATGTTTATTATGGCTATGCATACACATATGTGTGTTTGTTTTATCACTAACATGAATAGTCATTATGAATTTGTATTATAGTGATGGAAGGGACCAAGTCGGGATAAGATGACGTGCAACAGTCATTGCTCAAGCTTGTGGTTTATTTAGTTTTAGCATTTTGATGTTGACCGTATTATTGTTTCTGAATAAGCTTATTGTACACCTTATGATATACTGTTTTAAATCCCATGAAGTGTAAATGTGG